>JAEIFV010000815.1:0-140214 GCA_018904265.1 Lordiphosa collinella | reverse complement strand
TAATATCGGGTTGGGGGTCTTCTCATTGAGCAACTTTTTTTTCGACTTTTTTTTTGCATTTATTTATAGCTTGGATATTCAAAAAATATCCCCCAAAAGGATTTTCGAAAACTCGAATTAGTTTAGGAGATATAGTCCTTTTAGTGACCCAATGTGACCTAAATTCCCAAGCAACTGCAAACTTAAAGCGCGTTTATCTCGAAACCACGTTTTTCGAACTGGCGGCCATGATATCTCCAGTTCAACTGAACCGATTTTCATGAAACAAAGTGGAATCGACGCAGAATTGTCACCATTCTCGGCGTGAACCTCGACCATAATTTTAAAAATTTTTTTACTATTTTTTTTTACACTAAACTACAAAAAAAAAGCCCGAAATTGAAATTTTTTTTGAATGGCCGCCATTTTGTCAAAAAAATCACAAAATTAAGTTTGAGGTTCAGCCGAGAATTACATCTATACTGATTATAACCCCTTTTTTTTTTTCATTTCGGACGCTCCGGAGACCCGGAATCGTGGCCGCCGTGACGACACCTTTTTTTCACCACCAACTTTGAAGTCTCATTACTTTTTGAACAGCCCTCGTATCGAGGCAAAAAAATTTTTTTTATTTACTTTGAACCTTTTTGTAATACAATAAATAAAAAAAGTTTTCAATTATTCTTTGCGTTTTCAAATAAGATTTTTTTAAAAAGGGTCCAAAAAAACGGGTTTTGAATGAGAAGACCCCCTATATTGGTGGGGGGGGGGTGGACCCGTTTAGTGGGTTATTATGATGTAGGGGGGGGTGGGGCTGATTCAGAGTTCAACCAAATTGCAGATTTGTCGAATATTTTCATTGAGGGCTTCAAAAGTCTGCGGCTTATTGACATGCATCGTAAGTTCAAAAAACCTCTAAAAAAAAAAGTGAGCAGCACAGAAATCTTTGGATCGTATATTACGGCGCAGAGAAATTGGGCTCGACGACCTTAAGGAAAATGGCAATTCAGGGTCTAAAGACGAGAGTTTATACATCCTTTTATTTCAGAAATGTTAAGCCACAGCCTTACGCTTGAGGGAGCTTGCATGCAAATCTAAAAGTTCAGTGTTCGAGTACCAGTCAAGGCAAGGCGTTGGCAGAGCCAATTTTGAAAGGAAGATTTTTTGACCTGGTTGAAAGAACTGAAGACAGTAAAGTAAAATTCTAAATAGCTTATGAGCTAAAGACCTGAACCAAAGAACATTTTTTTTTTAAAATCCACTATCCTTTGAAAACTTCAGGAGTTTATTACACAAAAACCTTAGCCAATCAGGTCAAGTCCAGCCAGGGGTTTTCTTACTTTTACTAGTTGCTTTTAAATTTAGTGTGTCTCGTTGGTATAAAATTTTTGTGATGCACTGTTTAATTATATGTAAAAGAGCTAAAGGACCGATCCACAACATGAGAATTTGATGAGGAGAAGGTCGTAAACTATGGCCCCACCTTTACAAAAACAAAAATCCTAAGAACAACTTAACATTGATCAGATATATGCAAGCTTTTGGAGGTACAGAGAATATTAGAGTCGGACTTGATGGACTTTCTTAATTGTTTCATATCATTTGGCTATTATATAATATAGTTTTGAATAGATATTAAATATCCTGTAGTTCAGCTGCACCGGTGCGGCATTAACGAATTCCTCAACTCTTCGTAGTGAGCACTCGCCACCAGACCAACCACCAGCCAAGTATTTGCCTAACGACTTTTGTATGGGAATGTTCGGAAAACGTACCGATCGGTCCGACCCTGCGGTGATGGGTGCACACCATAGTTCAGGTACTAGACTAGCGTTGTGATGCCGTACCTGTCGTTAACGACGCGACTGTCGCTCAGTGATGCATACGGTAGTTAGGCCTGGTAGTGCCTTGACACCAGCTGAACTACAGGGTAGTTTTAGAATGATACTAAAAATGTAATAATGATATCGCTTCATAGTCCATTGTGTGAAAATGGCGCTTTAAGTTACCAGGCCTCCCGCTCTTTAGTATACACAAAAGGCCTCAGGTAAATATTTTAGTGGCTTGTTTGGGTCAGATTTAAAATGAAACATTGGTGGAATAGTACAAGCTACGACTGGTCGAACCTTTTTCACCTCAGGTTTTACTTGGTTCTCTGTTTTTAGCCTGCTGCGTCTATCATAATTATGTGATTTTTCCTTCACACACACACTGACTGAGAGAGAGAGAAAATAATTGTAGTAAAATGACCAGGCACAGCTGATGTGGCCGCTGCTGCATTTTGTTAAAAGGTGACAATTAATTTGTCAATAATGAAAATTGTCACCAGGCACTGGAACAGGGGACAACGGCGAGGGGGAACAGGGTCGCGTTGCTTCGGTTTCGGTTTCGTGCTCGTGCCTCATTGCTCTAATGATATATAGCCTAGTTGACGTACCGGCAGTTGGGTCAGGTGGGTAATTTTAATTATTTTGTCATTTGTATAAATTAAAATATATTTGTTAAAGGGTTGTCACTCAATCTCACTTTCTCTCTCTCTCTAGAGTACTCCCTGGGTGTATTGGGTATTGATTAATGATTATTTTGACCCTGGGCTTTTTGCCCCAATATGTGGCGTGACAACTCAATCAAACATATGCATGTACTAATGGATTGAACCCTTTAATTTGTATATTGTGTGCATTTTGAATGAGGTTGAGGGTTGACATATATTCAAAATTCAAGCAAAGCTTTAGCTTCATACTGCCTTTTCCCATGCCCACGCATTTTGATCCGTTTTAGTTTAGCTAATGAGAAATTAAAAAATTCCCAGGAATTTTTCACATTAAACCCAAAAGGAGCAGCAGCAAAATGGCCAACAAGTATGAAGACGCAGACGCGTAAAGACAACAAAAATGGCGATAGAAATCGTGATACAATCACGTCTAGACTTTTACGAGTTGCGCCTACAAAAAAAAAAAAACAACACAAAAATTTATAAGAAATAAGAACTGCAGCACAGACAGCTCTCTGGGCAGGTCAAACGGGCAACCACGTCAAAACAGAAAGCCAAAAAAAAAAAAAAAAGAACAGCAACAACTTTTGGCCATGGACTTGACTTGGATTTGAAAACTTAGAAACTTGCGCCGGCAGCTGAAGATGCCAAAAAGCAGCAGCAGCCGCACCACAAACAGAAACAGAGACGAAGGCGAATGGCAATGTCTGCGGCTAATTACAGGCTGCCAGTAACAACAACAACAACAACAATCGCAGAGACAACAACAACTACACGCCAAACAGAAATGATATATAAGTATGCAAGTATTCCAAGCCAAAGAGTTGCCTTTGACTGCAAAATCCAGGCTGCTGCCTCTTTATTTGCATTTTGTCTGGAAGAAAAGAAGGTGGACAAGTGCAGGAGGTGGGGTACGACAAGTATATTCAAAAAATACCAAAAAAAAAAAAAAATGAATGGTTTAACTATGTATTAGACTTTGTCCAAAGTTTTCCATTGACTGCAGTTCAGAAGGTTCGAACTGCCACTTCATTTGGAAAGCTTGGCATACTTTAGCAACCTCTTACTCAGAACTTATGATGCATGTTCACTCTGCCCTTTGTGTACTTTGAGTTGATAAGCAAATATTGGCAGTAAATGAAATTAATTAATCATTTTCTTGCAGCTCCCCACCCGACAATTTCTCGTATGTTTCTGGACGTACGAGAATTACATAAGTTTCTCTAAAAATCGAAGTCCGCTTTTTGTTAGATATGCGGGTTTCAAACGGAAAAGATTCAGTTTTTGATCCATTTTTGGCCTGTTTTCGCTATCGAGAAAGTGTCGAGAACGTGTATCGAGAACTTATGTTTTGCTGCCACAAACTGAGCGACAGTTAATACTTTTTCGAACAGAAAACGGAACACGTTTTCGATAGTTTAGTCAGAGAAAATTTCTCGAAAATGTCGAAAACGGATCCGTTCTCGAGGTCGATGGTCGGGTGGGTCGCTTCAACTAATATTTTTAAGAAATACCCCGCAGTTCCACGCCTCCGTGGCAAAATGATCAGTGCTGAATTTGGACCTGAGCAGTGGAAATTGATGAATTCATAACTGATTTCGGTACTCATTTCGGTACTACCCATAAAAATCACCCATGAGTTTGGCATTTTAATCTGGCCGGAAAGAAGGTAAGATTATGCCTCTGGAACATTCATGACTGTGCATGTAAAGTCAGCCATGATTTCAGTGCCAGTCCTCCCAATCATTGCTGATTCAGCTGTGATGTAGTACTAAGCAGAACTGAAGGGTATATAGCATATAGGTGTTATATTTTGCTGAATTCAGAATCCAAATTTGTACCTTTAAAGTTAAGCACGCTTAAGTTTTTTCACAGACAGACATTTTCCGACTTATCGATCATAAGGCAGATACATATGTATAACATATATTCACGGAATTTTGCAAATCTGTTTAAAAGCAATTGTATAAAAATCAGGGATGCAAAGCATTCGGAAATATGGACTGGTGTTTTGCGCGCAGAGCTGCCTTTGGAATTCCCAAACAGTTTTGCCGTCGCGGGCATGGAGAGACTGCTGTTTGGACAGACATTTCAGGCTCAAGATCGCTGATGAGTGAGGTTGGTCCCTCATGAAACGTCGTCCGATCAACCTGATGCCTCCTTTGTTGTGTTGTGTGCTTCTGTTTAAAGTTATGTCAATAACATAGCAAGACCTCGAGCCAGTAAAAACTGCAAGTTAAGAGTATAAAGGTCGTTTAACAGTCATAAATATATTTATTTCTCCAACTGTTATAGTGTTTTTTTTTAGCAAAATAAACAATAAGTGGCATTTTCAACTTTATCAAAATGATAAGACACATAGTTTTAGCCAGAGCTCGCAAAAAACTCTCAACACTTCAACGTGTCGGCAAAAAACAGTTTGGTTACTGACATAAGGAAAACAGGGAGCGAAAGACAGTTTCAGTTCTGTTTTTGCTCAATTCTGTTGCGCTCAGAGCAAAGACCGCTTTTTTCGTTTCTGTTTCTCTCCTGTCTTTTACTGACACTTTTGCCGAGAGCATACTTCCGAAGTATTTTTTGCGTATGTATATGTGGTTGTGTGTTGCGCTTGTGTGTGTCTTTCTATAAAAGAGGCAGGCAAGAAATACATTCACATTTTTGCATTGGTGTGTGTGAGAGCAGCGCAAAAATTTCTCTCTTTTCCAGTAGCAACGACTGCGTCGCGAACACGTAACGCAGCGGAGCTTTAACAGTTTATACCGTGTGTGTGGAAGCAGCGCTGCTTTGAGATTTTTCGTATGCACGCCAGATAGCAAGATGCCGGCCCCTGTTCTATAACGACCCAGTCGGACTTTTCATGATGAAATATGCTATTTTTCATGCTTACTTTTCACGTGAGAGGGCCAGCAAACTCCTGAGCCTTCGGCTTCCTTTTGCAATGGAAACGCCGAAAATATCAGATGTTGCAACCGTTCAGTATGGGGTGACGTCATCAGCAGCCTTCGGCTTAAGCAATTTCTTACTTTCTCAGTACTGCAGATGTACTAACTTTGTAAGTCGTACGAGGGAAGACCTGAGACGTTCGCTGCCAAACCCCTGAGTTTTGCATGTCGTGAAATTTCATGCCACCAGATGTACTGATTTTTTTCATGTCTGCTTCATAGTCCGACTGGGGAGAGTACATACATAGTACACACATACATAAAGCCTACCAAACGCACAAAACAAAAACACTTTTCGCAGACACTTTTTGTGTTCTGCTCATTTGAAGACAGTTGTTTAGTGAGCGCTCGCTCAAAACAGTTGCTGTCGGAGGTTGTTGAGTGACCGACTCGTTTGTTTTGCTCAACCGAAAACACGTAACAGAAAACACTTGAGTTGCGAGAAAAAGTGTTCCGCTCAGCGAGAGACCGCTAGTGCTGCGTTTGTTTCTGTTTTTTACTGAGGCTGGTCGCATTGTCTGGTGAGTATGCTAGTCATTTCAATAATTCGACCTTCCCGGTTTTCATTTAAATAGGGGAGCAAACTATTTTCTAGGACTCGAATGTAGTGTGCACTATTCATTCTGGAGCTCGTAAATTGCAAATTCAGCTTCCCAAACTTATTGCATGCTCCCCATACCATTGATGACCCGCCACCAAAATTTCTTTTCGAAAAGTAAAGGGGCTCATTTCTTTCATCACGCCAGAAATGACGAAATCCATCTAGACCATCAAGATTTAACTTTTTTTCATCCGAAAAAATGACCTAAACAAAATAAAATTGATTAGAAATATGAAAACTAACAATGCGACATTAATTACCGAGACTCAGTTTATTGACAAGTTTTCTAGTGCAAATTCGATCCGAGCTGCTTTGTGGCGGGCTGTCAAATGAGGATTCTTTTTAAGTACACCTCTCACAATGTGCTCAGACTTATTTAAGAATTTCCAGACCGTCATAGTGCACACATTTTTTGCAAGTTGGGAGCATGAGGCGGTTGAAATGCTCGCTTTGTTAATAATGCGTCGCTCGCTACGGTCATTTAACACTGGGTTTCGTCCAGTACTACGTTTTTTGCCGTATTCTTCAGGATTCTTCAAAAAATTGGCAATAACTGTGCGACTGCGACCGATTTCACGTGATATTTGTATGTGAAATAGTGTTGTAAGCTGAACCAAATTTTGTTGATTCGTCTAGGGAGCTAAAAACACGTATACAAACCAAATTTTAGTTCAATTGCTTAAAAATCAAAAAAGTTGATGCAAGTCGGCCGGATCGGTTATATGGCAGCTATATAGCTAGTGCCGCAAATCGAGCCTTGGGCACCCAAAATATGAGTACAAACCAAATTTTAGTTCAATTGCTTAAAAATCAACAAAGTTGGTGCAAATCGGCTGGATCGGTTATATGGCAGCTATATAAAATAATGGTCTATACCGAGCGAATCTTGGTAAGACGTCTCGGGGGCCCAAAATATGCGTACAAACCAAATTTAGCACACACATACCTCTATAATTGGAGTTTCAGCCAAAATTTTTGGAGTTTGAACCACTGTGCAATGTTTTGATTCAAATCTTGGTTTATATCACTATCAAAGCAATTTTTGTTCAAAATCAGATTAAATGGACTTTGTTTAAGAAGCGAAGGACACCTGCAAGTGATGAGACCAAACTTTCATCCAAGTCCCCAAATTATTTGCGTCAACAAATTAAAGTAAGTTTGGGAACTCCCCGATCATCATGACAAGCTGACTCTCTATCTGTCTGCCTGTGTGCAAGCAAGTACATAAATCTTCGACAAATTTTCCTTCAATGTTTTCCACTTGCCTTTTTACCCTTTAAAAGAAAATTTCGACACCTGTTCACGCCTCAAACTGGCATATGCATCATCTCTAGTCCCAACTTCAGGTCTACTTAAGCCGGCCTCTCCCCTCACCCTTCTCCAGCATACTGTCTACAAATCATTCATCATTTGGCTCTCTCACACTTCTCTCTGCAAGTTCTGACCTCAAAAGCAACATTAACATTTGGAGGATTGCGTTTGACTCCTTTCGCAAACAACAACTTCACTTTGCTCATCTTTCATATAAATGATTTCTTCGTTTCGTTTCGTTCTCTGGACTGGGTACGCTGTGGCTGGTTCTGGCCGGCTAACCCATAATTATGCGTCTTTGACCCATTCCAAAAAAAAAAAAAACGAAAAAACAAAAATAAAATGAAATAAAGGGGGCTGCACTTTGCTTTGGCTGCTCCAAAAATTACTCGGAATTTTCTACAAACATATATCACTGCGGCGGGGCTCAAGGATATGGCAAACGTCAAATGCGGAAAACAAAGTGCAGTGGCTTGACTTCCTCAAGTTTCGAAAGCTTGTGGGAAAAAATCTTCCAAACATAATTATAATTGATTTTCGGTGCAGCCTCTTAGTTATTATATGTTTTCCTATGCATTGAGTGAAAATCGATTAATAAAGCCAAAGAAATTAATAAATTTGTGAACGAGCCAAAAAAAAAAAAAAAAAATTTAAAACCCAAAACCCAGCCAAATCAAAGAAAAGAGACTTCCTCGAGCGGGCCATGGCGCCACTTTGGGCCGGGGCATAATTAACCAAACAAAGAGCCGCATAAGCCGTTAAAGTGTCGAAGTTGAAGTTAAAGTCAAAGTCAGACACAAAAGACCAAAAGAAGAAAAAACGAACGAAAACCTATTCGAAAACCAAATCAAAAATGCGGCAAAGTACAAAGCGGCCTGAGGATTGGAAACTGTAACGAAAGATGAGCTCAAGAGTTCGTGTGTGCCACCTACGAAACCAACGAAAAAAACCCAAAAAGGGTCGTTTGCCTGGCCAAAAAATGAAAGAAGAAGGGCTCTCCGGGTCTCAGGTCGTCGCAGTTCTCGCTGCCAGCCAGCCAGCAGCAGCAAAAATCATTAAGCATGATTAAAATGCGCGAAAGGATGAAATGTTTTCCTTTAAATGAGCGACCGTCAATATACATTTTTCACTTCTTCTTTTTGTGAGAGAGTAAAATAATTATAAGAACACAAGAAGAAGAGAAAACGAAGCCCCACCAAAAAGTGTGGGAAATTAATCAAATTTTTGCAGACCGTATGAGAATTTGTGATCTAACCGAATGAACCGAATCTGTATGGCCTTTATCAAGTAGTTTCTAGTTAGGGCCAAATTGCACTTGAAATGGAAAGTGTTTAACAAAGCTAAAAAGTGGAATACATGTCCATAGATGACAGTCCTTGCGTATAAAAGCACAGATCTCGATGCTTATGAAGAAAGCAGGGCTAACATCAAGCCGAACCGAACTTAACTCTTATCATAAAAAAAAATGTTTGAAAGTTGGTCAAGTCCTACTGCTGAAGCTTACATATCCTCAATTAGTTAAACCAAAAACAAGAAAGAAAGTCGGTCAAGCCCGACTATAACATACTCTGTACCTGTGAAGTGTTGCCCATCACCGTTGCGACCTGTGCTGCCCATAAATGTTTGTTATCCTTATAGCTCGACAACTGTTCAACCGTTCATAAATAATCTTTATTTCAATAGATGTCCAAAAGGTTCGAACCTTCTATCTATAAAACTGACGGAGATATGACGTTTTTTCTAAATTGCAAAATCGGGAGGGGGCGTGGCAAAAATTGAAAATAAACTTGATCTGCCTGCAAGTATAAGAAGTTTTTGTCCCATACACGTCGAACCTCTATCTTTTACCAACTCTGAGATCTGTGCTTTCATACGGACAGACAGACGGACATTATGGGTTAGGGCTGTATCGACTCGGCTGTATACGCTCGGAAATGCTTCCTTCTGGCTGTTACATACTTTTGCACAAACTTATTATACTCTGAGTACCTCTGGCTTCACTGAATTAAAGGGAACATTTGACACAATCAACATAAGGAGCCTCATTTGCATGATCAGCAATATATCGAGCCCTAACCGCGACAATAACGTAACCGCCAATTCTTCGAAAAATTTTTTTAATGCAAATATGGGACCGTAATCATTATAAGTTATATAACAAAAATTACATAGTAATGATTATATTTTAATTTTTAACAATTTTGTTTAGTGATAATAATTATTTTTGAGTTATTTTATAAAACTTAGACCGTAATCATTATTTTTGATCAAAAAAAAATAAAACTCAAAAATAATGATTATTAATGATTTTTACTTTTTTCTTCACTGATAATAATTATTTTGAGTAATTTTTTAAAACTTAGACCGTAATCATTATTTTTGATCAGATATGTATGAGTTTTATTTTTTCTTCATATAATTTTTTTGAGTAATTTTTAAAACTTAGACCGTATCATTATTTTTGATCAAAAAAATAAAACTCAAAAATAATGATTATGTATGAGTTTTATTTTTTCGCTCAAAATAAAACTCAACAGTAATTTACGGACTCTGGGTAAAATATTTTGCCAATATTATTTTTTATTCTTATAACTGGAACCTAAAGCTACCTCCCAGCATTATTTTTTTTTTCTAAAATTTGTTTTTAAAAAATTTAATAATTAATTTATCATATATTTCAAATAATTTTCCTCGAGGCAGAGAATGCATTGCTTTCGCAAAACTCAAACACCTCCTCGCTGTTAAATGAGTTCTTGCAGACCATTGAGGTTGCTTCAGATGATGAAACTGAAGATGGCGGGCCAACTGATGAAATAAAGAATGGATATGCAGAAATTGACGGCTATAGCCCAAAGCCAATTTGCTTGACCTCCAATATTATGGAGTATTGGGAGGAAAAGCGATTTCTATACCCAACTTTATACCAGCTGGCCAAAGTGGTACATTCGGTTCCTGCAATACAAGTGAGTGTTGAAAGATCGTTTTCGGCCCTCAAAATGATGCTCACGGATCAAAGGTGCAACCTCGGTGACGAGTCATTGGCGAAATTACTTTTCGTAAAATTAAATAATAATTAAATATATGATAAATTAATTATTAAATTTTTTAAAAACAAATTTTAGAAAAAAAAATAATGCTGGGAGGTAGCTTTAGGTTCCAGTTATAAGAATAAAAAATAATATTGGCAAAATATTTTACCCAGAGTCCGTAAATTACTGTTGAGTTTTATTTTGAGCGAAAAAATAAAACTCATACATAATTATTATTTTTGAGTTTTATTTTTTTTTTGATCAAAAATAATGATTACGGTCTAAGTTTTAAAAAATTACTCAAAAATAATTATTATCAGTGAAGAAAAAATAAAACTCATACATAATCATTATTTTTGAGTTTTATTCTTTTTTGATCAAAAATAATGATTACGGTCTAAGTTTTAAAAAATTACTCAAAAATAATTATTATCGGTGAAGAAAAAAGTAAAAATCATTAATAATCATTATTTTTGAGTTTTATTCTTTTTTGATCAAAAATAATGATAAAATTCTAAAAAAAATAATCAGTGAAGAAAAAACGTAAAAATCATAAATTTAAAAATCATGACGGAAATGCAGAGATTAAGAAAAAATAAAGATTATGGTGTGAACCATTTTTTTCTAGGTCCATTAGAAGTGTGTGATTTTTTTAGTTAAAAAAATAAAAATAATCATTATTTACCCTCGGCCCCTTAACAACATATTAAGGATACCATTAATGATACCATACATTTTTTCTCTCACTATTTATTTGTCTTTTCACTTTTTTTTTCTTCTTTCCAATATTGTATATATTTCATCTTAATTTATGGGTTATCAGAAACACTTACACGATAAATTACCATCAAACTCTTTTTGGATTAGATTTTTAGAAATATTTTTCACATTATTTTCATACGTTAAAAATATGCCTATAGTTAATTTGAGTAAGGGTAATCTAGGAGAAGTTAGGCTTCAAACGGGTTCAAGCTAGAGTCTATTATCACATTTAATAAATATTAACAATTTTTTTTTTTGAGGAAGGCAGAGGGAAAAATAATACTTTTTTTTTTTATTAACACCTCTTATCTCTAAAAATTTTATTAACTCCCCGGAGTATAAACATTAACATTTTTTTATGCGAGAAAATACGCACATTACAATTTGAGTATTTACGAAAATGGCAAACGTAGATGTAATAAGATTTGCACTGCCATCTATAAATACCTTCTTATTCTAGATAAAAGTAGCTGTAAAGAATTTGAGTTTATATTGTGATAGTTGTGCAGGACAAAATCGTAACAAAGCCAAGATGATCATGATTGCGTAATTTATGACATGGTCCACATTTATTAAATGTATACAAATTTCGGATTTGTTACCATGTCATACCATGATGCCTGTCGATTCTATTCATAGTACGATAGAATCATTTACTCGAAGTCGAACAGTATGGGCACCTAGCGAGTGGCTTACGATTATTCGAAGTTCGAGAATCAACCCTTTCACCTATGAATGCATAGAACTAAAATATTCAGATTTTTTAAATTGGAAATTTTTTTCTAATTTAACTTCACCAAAAAGGAACAAACTGAATTTGAGCTTGCTCCGCTTTGCCAATTTCGATAAAGATGGCTTATAACTTAAGTGGGGCTTATTCGAAACCAGCCAAGAAAAAACTATAAAAATTAGTTTTAGCTATTCCGTTATACAGGAATCTTTATATTTTTCAGAGCTAGAAATCACTTCGAAAAAATTTAATGATTTAAAAACTCTTTGCGATAAGAACAGTATCACAACCAATTTCGTAATGAATACCTCAGCCTTCGATCTTCCGCAAATTTAAAGGATTCGCTCAATGAAACAGATGAAGAAGATTAAGAATGTTCACTTAAAATATTCTACTATATAATATTCTACTAAAATATTATAATAAGTAAATGAAACAAATATATTTTCCAAAAGTAAAACAATATGACTTCAAAAAACGTATGCGCCACATTTCTAGTTCAGCCTTCACCAAGAGTGAAAGCGAAAATAACGTATGCGCCATAAAAAAACGAAATTGGCACAAAAGCAACTTCAAAATATATATATTATTTATATGAGATCTAATATAGACTACAGTTAATGTTTTAACAAAGTCCACCATGCATGATTCAAGAAAAAGTAAAAAAACTCTCTCCTGAAAAATTTGCTTTTTGGCGCTTACGTTATTGTCGCGGTTAGGGCTCGATATGTAGGTCAATCGACGAAGCTCCCGAGAGACATAAAGAAAATGTTTGAGGGAATTATAGCAGCGGTCTATTCTCACTCTATATAAACGATATTCCGGAAGAATTACTAGCAGGAATTTAATTTGCCAACAGGCATATAGAACAGGTGCCGCCTAGTCGGACCTGATTGCTTGGCAGAAGCACATCTTGTATACAACTTTTTCCACCAAGCAGAACTACTTTGTTTGCTGGCTTTAACACTTAATATGTAAGGTCGAACTATCTGACTTTAAGTCCCAAATAACTTACCTTCTTTGTTGTTAATCGCCGCCTTTATTTCTTTTGAGAGGTGTCTCTCAACCCAAAGCTGCAAAGTCTTTGTGCTGTTTTTTATTAAGAAAATTCAAATTGGATCTTAAGGCCGGATCAATTCATTTCATTTTTGGGTAAACTTTGGCCAAACTTTTACATTTAAGTAAGCAGCTCTTTATTCAAACGGACGAAGTACTTTCTTTCCTCCTCCCGGTAAATGATCTCCTCGCAGTTCACAGTGCTGCCCACAGCCAGACGTTGTTCCATTCGTTCGACCAGCTCCGGTTCAATGTCTTTTGGCAACCCAATTATATGGAAGGTCACGGTCATTAAGGGAATTGTGTACTCTGACGGATATGGACGTATATCCGAAACGGGTACGTGTGCTGTATTCCCATAGTCTAAAAACATGATTATGGGATTGCCATCGCCCACTTGCTCCAACGAAACACCACGACACCATTTATCCTCATATTTTGCAATGCACAATTTTCCTTTCGGCGGTGCAAAGGATTCTTTTTTGGCAATCAAATCACCATATTTCTGTATCTCTCGCTGAATTTTTGTTATCTCATAGGCGAAATCCAAAATGGTGCAGGTCAAGAGACCCAGCTTCAAAAACGAATTATCCATGACAACAAGGTTCAATCCCCAGTCAGTGGGCAATTGACATAAAACCAGAATCTAGAAAAAAAAGGGTATTTAATAGTGAAACCAAGTCAGACACAAAGTCCTCCACTTACGGGCTCTTTGTAGTCAGGGTCCGACAGTTTAGGCTCCTTCGGACACATTTTACCAATGAGCATGCGATTTAAGCTAAGCTTGAGTCCCGCTTTGATCAGTACCACAGGCTGCAGCATCTTATCGTCATCAAACTCAAGGTTCGTGTATTTCATTGTATAGACAAACGATGGATCCTGTTCATACAGCACTTTACGAAGCTCGTATGTTATAACACGTCGTGCAACATTGAACAGCAGTACAGGCACTACGTGACGTGAAAGTGCCTCCAAATGAGCATTGCACTCGTAGAGATTATTCAGCTGAGTGATCTCTAGGTTGCCATAATCCACACAAATCACATATATGGCCTGCGGGTCATCCATGTTGAGCACCAAGGCACGCTTAAATAGAGTCTCAAATTTGTAGAGCACCATTTGACCCAGGAGCGGCATCTCCCGCAAGTTGGCCGCTTTACGGCCATGCATTGAGATAACTTCGAGGTCACGGTAGTAGGCCGACTCCGCCTGAATATCAGCCGAGCGTACAAAAAACACATTGGTCTGCACAAAGGCAGTAATCTTGACCATGGAGCCAGATGGCGGCAGCAGAAGTTGCTGGGGGGCTACTTGCTGTTTCGCAGCAGGATCCGGAAAATCCAAACGGGGCTTCTTTTTCCCAGGCTCCAAGAGTTTGTCTTTTGATAACAAGGTAATGCAACCCGAACGACAATGTTTGATAATCCCCTCCTTCTCCTCCTGCAGCATAAAGAATCCACGATGCTCCCACATGTAATTGTACTTGAAGCTTGGGTTCAGATATTGCTGAGTGGGAAACAGCGTGCTTTTAGCCGCATACCCAGTCGCGGTAACCAGGGGAGGTTCTTCGTATTCCAGATGTTTTGTTTGCTTGTCAGAGATGCTTGCGATGCCATTTGTCATGTACATAACACCGGGATCTGAAGAAAAAGGCTTTCTATTCATTGTGTCGGCAAAACTGTACATCTACTGCGAAAACTAATAAAAGGCAACTTAATTGCGGTAACTAGAGATGGGAGTTACTTCTGAGCGTGAAATTAGCGACGAATTGGAACTATGGAAAATGGAACACGTGAGCAATTTTTATTATATGAAAACTAGTTGACCCGACAAACGTTGTTCTGCCATACAAATTGATTCCACCTCAGGGAACTAAGTAGTATATATATGTGCACATTATGCATAGATGATTTTAACAACTTTGATATGTTAAAGGAATATAATGAGTTTTATGCTATTTTTAGTTTGTGGTACTTATGAAAAAATACGGAAAAAAGCCAATAATAGTTCAATTTGTTTATGCTTTTAAATATTTTAAGGGGGAACACACTTTGCGATGAGCAAAAGTAGATGGTTTTTAAAAAAATTCCAGAAAAAAAGTATAAGAGATTTTTTATTTTTGTTTTTTTTTATTAAATAGTTAATGAATGAAAGGAAAATACAAAATTTTTTTTTTTCAATATGATGGCCGTTCAGAAAGTTATCGGCCTCCGAAAAATGATGAATAAAAAAAGGTGCCCACATGGTGACCATGGTTGCAGCACTTGGGATGATCTGAAAAAAAAGAAAAAATGCGGTTATGTTTAGAACTAATGTGGCTATCGTTCGGCCCTCCGAAAAAAAAATTGAAAATTTTTTTTTGACAAAATGGCGGTCATTTGAAAACAACAAATTTTTTTGGCCTTTTTTTTGTAGCGTAGTGTAAAAAAAGTACACTTAAAATATAGGTATCCAAAAGTTGGAGGGCCGAACGATAGCGGCGACAATTCTGCGTCGTATAAGCCCTTCCGGAGCAAAATCGGTCCACTGGTTTCCTCTGAATCGTGGCCAGCTAAAATTTTGAAAAACGTGGTTTTGAGATAAACAGCGTTTAAAGTTTGCAGTTGCTAGGAAAATTGGGTCACCTTGGGTCATTATAGAAGGCTATACCGCCTAAACTATTTAGAATTTTTGGAAATCCTTTCGGGGATGTTTTTGATATTATTAGTGACAAGGTATTTGTAATATAAAGAAACCCAACGATTGATCAAAGCTGCCGCCCTAAGAATATTGTCAAATAAAAAAAACTAAAAAGAAATACCCCCGTTTTTGAGATTTATTTAATTTAATTATGTTTTTGGCATATTTAGGGGGATTGATGTCTAGAAGGTCGTTTGTTCTATTTTAATTTTGGTGTGACCAGATAAACTGGGAAAAATAACTGTAAAGCTGTCAACTTAAAAATTTCCATTTCACATCACCATCAAATCCACCTAAAACTCAAAATGTACTCAGTCTCTGCAGACTATAAGCAGAAGCTAATTTTTTTTTTATTTAAATCAACAAATTTTATTAATATACATTTTGTACTAGCAAACTACTAAATATTTTCAAATTTTTTCAGCGTACCTAGTGCTCCATATTGACATCAAAAATGTAAAATAGAAATCGTTCATTTTCATAAAAGCAGTCAGACAAAACCTCGAGGCTGATTTTTAATCTTTCTTTATTTTCTCTGGGAACGTAGCCCCGTGTTGCGCGAGAGTTAGGTTTATTTAAGCTTGCTGGCCGTTCAAACGTTACGTTTTGAATTTAAATAGTTGAGACGTTGTCAAGCACTGATAACTGCGCCCTTGCCAACACTGTCGTAAATTTACCAGATACGGCAACTTTGATCATTTCTCTCTTTTTGCTGCAATCTGCCCCTCTTCCTCAATGAATCAGGGCTAATAAAATGCCCAGAATGGCCAATCCCGCTGACCTTGAGTCGGATGAGGAGGAATATGTTTATCGCATATTCCAGATACAGTTGAAGCGGGTGGAGCAAATCACCATGGGGGCAGGAATCGATAACCTTAATTTTGACTCCACCTTGGATGTGCGAAATGTGCAGGTTCTTTCGTGCGCTGTCCGACAAGTGGAAGAGGGGCAGGAAGAAGAAACTGACAGGTCTAAGACAGCAACTGCACCAAGCATTGAAGAGCCACCGCGGCGGGGAGACGCCAACCGGCCGGACAGCGGCCAGGTCTAAGACAGCAACTGCACCAAGCATTGAAGAGCCACCGCGGCGGGGAGACGCCAACCGGCCGGACAGCGGTCATGTGAAGTCCAAGAGCTTGTCCAGCTGCAGCTCCAGGAGCAGTGCGATCCAGAAATTTTCAAAATTGCCGATTCCGATGAACCTCCGAAACCCCCCTGCGTACTTAACTGGTAAAATCTCATAAAATTTTGGTAATTTTTAACTCAATTTCAGAACTTAAGGGGGTCTTCTCATTGAGCAACTTTTTTTTTCGACTTTTTTTTTGCATTTATTTATAGCTTGGATATTCAAAAATATCCCCCCCAAAAGGATTTTCGAAAACTCGAATTAGTTTAGGAGATATAGTCCTTTTGGTGACCCAATGTGACCTAAATTCCCAAGCAACTGCAAACTTAAAGCGCGTTTATCTCGAAACCACGTTTTTCGAACTGGCGGCCATGATATCTCCAGTTCAACTGAACCGATTTTCATGAAACAAAGTGGAATCGACGCAGAATTGTCACCATTCTCGGGTGAACCTCGACCATAATTTTAAAAAATTTTTTACTATATTTTTTTTTACACTAAACTACAAAAAAAGCCCGAAATTGAAATTTTTTTTTTGAATGGCCGCCATTTCGTCAAAAAAAATCACAAAATTAAGTTTTGAGGTTCACCCGAGAATTACATCTATACTGATTATAACCCCGTTTTTTTTTTCATTTCGGACGCTCCGGAGACCCGGAATCGTGGCCGCCGTGACGACACCTTTTTTTTTCACCACCAACTTTGAAGTCTCATTACTTTTTGAACAGCCCTCGTATCGAGGCAAAAAAATTTTTTATTTACTTTGAACCTTTTGTAATACAATAAATAAAAAAAGTTTTCAATTGTTCTTTGCGTTTTCAAATAAGAATTTTTTAAAAAGGGTCCAAAAACGGGTTTTGAAATGAGAAGACCCCCTTAAGGCAATAGGAATGATGTACGCAAAAATTTATGGGCCCTTGACGCCTTTTTATACCCTTGCAGAGGGTATTATAAAATTGTGCGGATGTTTGTTACGCATTGAAGGAAGCATCTCCGATCATATAAAGTATATATATTCTTGATCAGCACGACGAGCTGAGTTGATTTAGCCCTGTCCGTCTGTCTGTTTCTATGCTATCTACTCCGTCAGTTTGAAAGCTATCTTCACCAAACTTTTCACGAAGTCTTTTGTCCGGCCGGCCGGATCGGATGACTATAGCATATAGCTGTCATAGGAACGACCCGTCGAAAAACTAGTCTTAGTGAGAAAAACTTTTTTGTTTTTAATGGAAACGCCTTCAAAGTACGTATTTCTTAGTTTACTATCCTTTCCCATGATTTCACTAAGTTTGATCGAAATCGGATGACTATAGCATATAGCTGCAGTATAAAAGATCGGTCGAAAAAGAAGTTCTAGTGTGAAAAACTTTTTTGTTTTAAATGGAATCGCCTTCAAAAATGTACATGTTAGTTTGTTATGCTTTTCCAAGATTCCACTATATTTGGTCGATATCGAACATCTATATAGTATAGCTCCCATAGAAAAGTAAGCTACGAAAAGTAGTTTTATTTAGAAAAACAAACTGCAAGGGTATAAAAAACTTCGGCCGAGCCAAAGTGCCCTGAATCTGTCCTAAATTTTCATTCCTTGTTAGGCAATTTCCGTTTTTGGTGACTAGTAATTGATTCGCAATCGATTATTTGTTAAAATTATGCCGGTAATATGGCCACCCCATTCTTAGGTTTCAGAAGCTACTAGTTGAGAACCTAACACTGCCCTCCATAGTGTCCGCTTTCAATACTGCTGCCATCCAGGCGAACTTTATCTTAAATCTTTGACTTTGAAACAAAAACCAAATTAAGTTTTGCCCTCATGTCCACATCTCTACTCAATCCGTTTGACTCGTCTACCGAACCGCATGACAAACAGGTGTCAAAAGGCAGCTTCAAGGCAACCAACCATCCAGTCTGTCCGTCAGTCAGTCAGTCAGCCAGCCAACCACTCGGTCAGCTTCTCTTTTTGTCTGCTAGCTAATTGCCGGACCAAAAGGGCTGCCGGTGGAAAAAAAAAATAAAACTGAAAACATTTATTAGATTTTCGTCCTGGGCGTTGACCAAATTGGAGCAGCCAAAGATGTTCAATTAATTTCATTACAAAATTGTTTCTTGTTGCAGCAAATTGCAGCAGCTCTCACAATTTGTCATAGGCAAAAAAGGGGCCAACCTGCCTTTTACTTTCGTCCTGTTTTTCAGTTTTTTGAGTTGAGCTACCGCTTCTCGTTCTCCTTCTGTTTTGGGCTAATTAAACGCAGCAGGCAGGCAGGCTGGAAGGCACACTGGCTGGCTGGCTGGCTGGCTGGCAGTCCCAAGTTTCAAGTGATAAATGATTCGTATGCGGACGACTATGAATGAATGGTTTTTGGTTGCACACAGACCGGGGACCAGCCTTCCAGTCTTGCTGCCTTGCAGCAATGCGGCACTGCAACTTGAGTCGAGGAGCTGCCGAAATTTGTGTGCGGCACTTGAATGTGTAATTAGTGCAATTGCTGAATGAAATTTTCGCCCGTGCGATTCGAGGAAATGGCAGCCGAATTTTTGAAACTAATGAGTCCACATCGGCAAAGTCAAAAAGCACCTGCAGTGCATAGATAAATGAACAAGTTCACCTGGCAAATTTGGCAAAAAAAAAAAAACCCAAAAACAAGGCAAAAAGAAACGAAAGAGCATTAGGCTAATGATGTCAAATGTGAGGCCAAAGTAGAGCAGGCAGGGGAGGTGACCAATCGTTATCAATCATTAAGTTCTAAGGTAAATTTTCATAAGAGACTCACGTTGGGCGCCAAATCAGCTCAATTTAAACCAGCAGGGAGACATAGAGGAAATCAGAACCGCCTTTGATGAAGAAGTCCGTTCGTGAATGGGATTTGTTCAGTTCTAAGAAAGCACCCCGACGTTTGCACTAGCTACCGTGATGGTCCACAGCAATGCCCTTCAAATTCGCTGTTAAACTGAAGATCCCTTTTTGGGAAAAACTCGGCTTGGCTCTTGGCTTGTGCTGATCTTCTTACCATTTCCTTTCACCTCAATCCAAGCCACAAGCTCAGCTTTCACAACTATTCAAGTGTTCTCTAGGAATTCAATTTCGAACTGGTCGAAAAGTCACATATTCATTTTAGACATCATTAAAAGTACTTTTAATGTTGGAGCAAAAGTTCGAGGTAAGCTTTGAAATTTTAAAAAGCTTTCTGACAAAATGTTTAACATTCTCTGTTTGCTAGACAAAAAAGAGTTGGTTAAAACAAAAATCTGGGTTTTAGTACCTCTGACGAAAAAAAAAGGACGATAATTGACTGAGATTCAACAGTTGAAACATAATTTTAATGTCTATTCCAAACTTCGTACTATTTTATGGAGTCAACAAGCATTGTCAAGCAAAAAGTATGTCCGATAAGGATTTTATTTTGGGTTGAGACTTTCTTTAATATAAATCAGAGGTGCCAACAACTAAAGCGACCACCACATACAAATTTGTCTTTGTTTCAGCTTTGCCCCAAGCACAGAAGAGAAAGAGAAAAGCGAAATTTTCTTTTGTGATTTGCTTTGGATTGTGCTATGTGTGTGTTTTTGCTCGCGAATGCAAAACTATTTCGAATGACAGCAACCCTGATATAAATCCATTGATAAGAATATCGACACACTTAAAATTTTGGATACGATTTGGTACTGCAATTTAGACACTGATACACTTATATCATTCTTGCTTGGATAATGGAATAGAAGGACGTGTTATGCAGTCAGTCTGAGCAATGTTGCTTTTTTCTTCAGGCAGAGATACGACAGCTCCATAAGTGAACATCGGTCTCACTACCATGAGGTATAGTGTGGTGCCGTAACCCAAGATTTTCCGGCAATGTTCCTGCATGTACATAGTGCCCTAGTACATTTACTGAGTGTATACTCCATGTGCTTGTCAAATTTTAGCCTATTGTCGAAGGTGACGCCTAGGTACAGGGTGGCTGATGAGAGCTGCTACCAAAAAAAAAAAATTTGAATAACTATTTTTCTATTTGTTTTTATTTTGTTTTGTAGATTGATCTTTAAATTGATGGAAAATGGATAATTGAGACACTGAAACAAGAATTTGGATTGTCCGCTGCTATCACGCCCTGGAGTCCGCGATCCTCCGACCAGATGGACCATAATGAGACTTGTTAACAATTTTGTCGATCGTGGGACAGTCAAAAGACGACCTTACCATCGAAACCCTACAGTTCGAACGGAGGAAACAATCGTTGCGGTAGCTGCAGCCATACAAAACAACCCAAGAGTTTCGACAAGGAACTTATCTGCTCAAATAAGCAGACGGTCAATGCAGTCAATTAGGCACAATGATTTGAATTTATTCCCATATAATATTCAAATGGCCAACAAACTGTACGCAGCAGACTTGCCGATTCGTTTGAAATTTTGCCAGCAGATGCTTCAAATGCTTTTTATGTCTGACGAGGCCAATTTCGACTTCAATGGCAACATAAGCAAACAAAATTGTGGAATATGGAGTACTTCCAACACACAGATACTCCATTAGACGGAATTGCATCCACTTCGTGAGACTGAGTGGTGTGAAGTTTCATCACGCTGCATTGTCGGGCCCTACATCTTCGAAGAAACGGTCACACCGTAACTGTTACTGGAGACCGTTACTTGAGCATGCTGAGAGAGTTTTTCTATCCAGAATTACGCCAAAAGAGAGTTCCTTTCAAGTCTGTGTGGTTTCAGGAAGATGGTGCAACTCCTCACATAGCCTAGCCTGTTATGACAGAGTTGCCTCGAAAATTTCCCAATAAGCTGATATCCAGAAACTACACATTCCGTTGGCCCCCCAGGTCGCCCGACTTTTTCTTGTGGGGTTATTGCAAACAGAAAGTCTACAAAACAAAATCGACAAATTTGAATGAACTAAAGCAATCCATTCGAGCAACAATTGCGGCTATTCCTGTGTCAACTCTCCAAGCAGTAATGAACAACTTTTTGATAAGATGCCGCACATGCATCAGCAGGAGCAGGGGGCATTTAAATTCAATTATTTTTAGATCTAATTAAGCTTTATTTAATAAAATTGAATGAGCTTTAAGGGGGTCTTCTCATTCAAAACCCGTTTTTTTGACCCTTTTTAAAAAATTCTTATTTGAAAACGCAAAGAATAATTGAAAACTTTTTTATTTATTGTATTACAAAAGGTTCAAGGTAAATAAAAAAATTTTTTTTTGCCTCGATACGAGGGCTGTTCAAAAAGTAATGAGACTTCAAAGTTGGTGGTGAAAAAAAAAGGTGTCGTCACGGCGGCCACGATTCCGGGTCTCCGGAGCGTCCGAAATGAAAAAAAAACGGGGTTATAATCAGTATAGATGTAATTCTCGGCTGAACCTCAAACTTAATTTTGTGATTTTTTTTGACAAAATGGCGGCCATTCAAAAAAAAAAATTTCAATTTCGGGCTTTTTTTTTGTAGTTTAGTGTAAAAAAAAATAGTAAAAAATTTTTTAAAATTATGGTCGAGGTTCAGCCGAGAATGGTGACAATTCTGCGTCGATTCCACTTTGTTTCATGAAAATCGGTTCAGTTGAACTGGAGATATCATGGCCGCCAGTTCGAAAAACGTGGTTTCGAGATAAACGCGTTTAAAGTTTGAAGTAATTTTTTTTGGAAAAAAAAATCAAAAATGTTTAAATGCAGTTTTAAAGAGCTGACAATTCTCCGTCGAATTCACTTTGTTTCATCAAAATCGGTCCGGTAGAACCGGAGAAAACTTAACGCATAGGTCAAAATACGAGGGTTTAAAAAAAAGTTGCTCAATGAGAAGACCCCCTTAAGTTTGCAGTTGCTTGGGAATTTAGGTCACATTGGGTCACTAAAAGGACTATATCTCCTAAACTAATTCGAGTTTTCGAAAATCCTTTTGGGGGGATATTTTTGAATATCCAAGCTATAAATAAATGCAAAAAAAAAAAGTCGAAAAAAAAAGTTGCTCAATGAGAAGACCCCCTTAACGTGAATAAATGAAAAATTAATTCCATACACTGAAAAAAATGTTATTTGACTTTCTTAATGTAGCAATATTCTTCAGCCACCCTGTATTTGACCTCCTTTTCCGGTGCTATGAGACAGCCGGATTGACTTATAGGCTTCATTCTACTGATTTTGTATCTTTCAGTGAACGGTACTACGATACTTTTGCAGGGCTTAGGTTGAGCCCAATCTCCTTGCACCAATCGGACGTCACTTTCAATCCCCATTGGACTATTCGTACTTTCCTCTTGAGGATTACGATGTCGACTGCGTATCCCTGGCATGTTATACCTTGGGACGCGAGTCTTTCTAAGATTTTATCCACAAGTAGGCTCCACAACAGTGGGAAAAGTACTTCTCCCTTAGGGCATCCTCTAGTTGTGGTTACAGTGATGGTGTTTCCACCTGCTGTGATGTTTATTTCTCTTCTGATTGAAACATTTTTAACAGAACTGTGGGATGTGTTGTCAAATGCTCCCTCAATGTGTAGGAATGCGTTTGAGGCCACTTCCTTATCTTCTATTGTTTTCTCGAGCATTCAGTGCCATATCTGCTGTACGCGTTGACTGGAGGGGTGCCTCCTGAAGCAGCGTATTGCAAATACCATTGTCCACTAGCTTTTCTGTAGTTTTCAGTAAAATCGATGTCAAGCTGATAGGTCTAAAATTCTTGGAGTTAGCTATATCCTTCTTCCCCGCCTTAAGGGATGAAGACTACCCTTATCTGTGTACTTGCTTTAAGAAATTTTGTGAACGACCTTCTTTAACCACTAGTCCAAATGTCTCGACTATTATTTTCTCTACCAGTGCTATTCAAGTGCCACGGAGTGTACTATCTGCAAATTCTAAAAAAAAAATTCTTAAGGGTCCCCCACATTCGTCGTTCACAAATGCTTGTGTGCGTTCCTTTGCTGACTTTCACAAGTACTTGCTTCATTCCAATGCTTTCCGCACGCTTTCAGGCGAATCAGGTTTTTGCATTTAGCCGCCTTTTTAGCCCAAAATGGAAAACTAAACAATTTAATCAGCTTTTGCATTATTATTATGCATTAAAAATGTGCATCGCGTGGTTAAGCAAACGATTTTCTCAACAAGATTTCACTTGTGTGGGCAGCCCGGTGGGGAGGGGGACAAACCATTTTGTTAACCCTTTTTTGATAACTCTGAAAACTTACAAACTTTCGCGTTCCTCCAAGGGTTAAGCCTAGGTGCGGCAATCTTTGGCGCATTGGCAAGTGCAGAGATCCTCTGGATTTGGAGCAGACGCATTTGGTGGCAAGACGACAACGTGGGCTTTGTGGCCGTACTAGGAGGCGGTTTTCGACCAAACGAAGAGAAAAATGAAGAAAAATAATTCACAAATTATGCGAATAAAATTTTTAATAATTCTCATGGCAACGTTAAATAAATGAGGCAAATGCTGTTGCCCTGGTCTGGCCAATGTCTGACACAAAAATCTCCGCGACTTCGAACCAAGTCAAAAACTACAAAAACAAAAAAGTGGGTTGGCACAAAATCTTCAACGCGTCGGTATCTCAAGCCCGTGGGGCCAGAAAAAACAACAGAAAAACTCTGGCGCAGCCATAACAAAAGTCAAAGTCGTCAAGTCGTCGAGGTTAAAGATGCAGATGCTTGGGGATTGTGGCTGGTGGTGGTGGATGAGGCTGTGTGGATTGAGGCAGGTGAGGCATCCAATAACCACGACGGACATTGGCTGCAGTTTTTCGAGAGCGTTGCGAAAATGTGTTTTTTTTTCCTTCATTTTTTTTTGTTTTAGCATATTTTCAGCTGTGTCGGCATATTTTGTTTTGAAGTCGTTTTTGTATTTTTTTGTGTTTTTGTATTTGACTTTCGCAGCCTCACGAAAATTTAGCATGGCCAATGTACTCGCAGCACCAATGGTTGCTAGTTGGTGGTGGGGTGAACCTTTTTGACATGGAAATTTCACTGGGGCTAGTTTCACATTTCACATTCATTTGCCAATTTTTTCGGCGCTCCCTCATAATTAATATATGGCCATATAGTTTTCTTTTGCCCAGTTAACGCCCATTTTAGATATATATACCTACATATTAATTGTTGAGCAAATTGTTAAGAGAACTGCGGCATTAAGCGGCAATGGCGGCCTCAAATGAAAGAGCAAAGCGAAAATGTTTCGATTTTGGTAAATGATTATGAAAAATTCTTTTTAGTTGAGATCATTTATCATATATCTGATTTGTACATTTGGGATGTTGTTGGGAATGGTCCCAATGTATCACCTATTCCGAGTCAAATATTATTACTTATCTTAAGAATCGGATCAATACCTTGAAGACAGAGTCTGCTAAGCTCAATTGTACCTTGGCTTTTATAAAGCACGTAAGTACGCTTGCGAGTGATCCGTCCCACAGCTCGGAGCTCAATGATTCTTTATTTGATTTTTGTTCTTTTCTCATACAATTTGGTTTTACCCACACTCACCACTTTACAATACTTGTATCACGTGCGTGCTGTTATTGCTAACGAATGTACCTTAATTTTACCCTATCTCAACTTTAAAAGCCCTCAAGGAAGTGCTTTAAGTCGCCGCTACTCACACTTAAATATGCTCGTAAGGTCATATTTGCGGGCTTCTGAAATGCGGAATATCCGAAATCGCCCTTAAATCAGGCAGTTCAGTTTTCAATGGTACGACCTGTCTTTTCCCCATATATTTTCTTTTTATCTGTACAAAAAGTTTTTTTTCGGTCTTTTGAAGTTGCGGCAAATCTGTACTTTGTTAGTCTTAAGTCAATGTGGCGAATTTAAAGTTTGGAAAGTTTTTTGGACTGGAACTTTTAAAAATCTGGTTAATATTAGTAACTAGACTTTGTTGAATAAGAACACATTAAGATTATTGTGGAAGTTTAACCCCAGGTTTTATTTAAACCAACTTTATTTGTCTAGGTAATCCTTAAACTATTGAATTCAGTCGAAAGCTTTTATTATGTCAAAGCTCTCCTAATTTTCCAGCAAAATTTGATATATAATGATTTCTAAACTCAGTATGAGGCTTTTCGAAAATTTCCCAAAAATTTTCTGGTTAGCCTAGAAAACATTTTTATACTTTGTACCAAATTTTTCAAGAGTAGGGGGGGAAGGTGTTTAACGTCGCGGCTCGCTGTCGCTGTCGTTGTCCGTTTGCAGCGAGGGTGTTTGTAGAAACTTTGAGGGAAATTAATGCTGGGGCGGGCCCTTGTGCGATGGAAAGGAAGGTTAACCAAATGGACACCTTGCTTATTTGCGTGTAAAAGATCGAAGATCGATTATAATCTGAGATAAGACGGTAAAGCCTGTAGGTCCCTTAGATTGCGTACAGCGAAAATGAAAATTACGTTGCTGCGTTCTGTTTGGTTAGATGTCCCGTTCGTTTTGGGGTCGTCGACTCTTTAGACCGGCTAGTAAGCCCTTTTTTTTTTCGTAGCAGCGATGTGGTAGTTAAAATCATTCGATCAAAAATACGATCCTTACTTGAGAAACTGTTGAGCAGCTAAACTGAAAACTCATAACCACAGACTTAAAGATTTTGTATGCTATACAAAAACAAAAAATTGCATCAATGGTTTGGTCGAAAGGACGTTTCAGGTCGAATGGCTTCGAAAATGTCTCCGCAGACGGCCTGTCGACCTTCGGGATACATAACGAATCCTGTTGGTCAGTTCTTTGATATTTTTGGCCTTCCAGTTGTTTTTGTAAACTGCAGCACTCAGACTTCCAAAAAAATCTGCAATTGGACGACACTGCGGCAAGTTTGCTGGGTTCCGTCCCTTTGGTACAAAGGGGATATTGGCAAAAAGACGATACTGAGATTTGGCGGTTTGCTCTTTGCTTACGTCTGGCAACAATATTGTTCTATTGTAGCACTTTACTGATGTGTTGTTGTCTGCAACGGTGTGCGATTCAAGAGGTCGTGGGTTCGATGCCTGAATCTAAGAAAAGATTTTTTGAATAAATTAAATTTGAGTTAGTTAGAGTCATCGTTTCCGTAAAGGGTTCTGCAAAAATAGAACGAAAAAAGAGAGAAGGGGGCTCCCGGGCGGGGCGCAATTAAATATCTGGCTGACTTATGTTGTCTTTGTTTTTAAAAAGTGGGTTAGCTTCTGACAGCTTGGCCGGTTATAATGTTGGCTTTCCGACCACTTCAAATTCTTTTTTTATTATTTTTCGTTGCAAATACTAAAAATAGTGCGTTTGGACTTGCCCTCTTGTGTAAAATGGCTTACTGAAAACACTTTACCTTTGTCAGCGTGCATTTTGTAGAATTTTACAAACGATCCGAAGCTTTCTTCTCGGCATACGGCATAATGGCGACTACTTGTCACAATGTTTGTCAGGGGGGCATGAAAACGTGTCGACAGGAGAACAAAGAAAATGAAATGTCATCCCGCACTCTCTCAAAGTTTGTGCCGATTTTTAGTTTGTAGCGAAGAAGAGCATGATTAACCGAATCAGTAAAGACAACATCTGTTTGAATGATGAAAACTCAAGAACGTTTAACAAAGCCATGCTGCGAGGAAGATATGCTAGGTGATCAACTCTTCGAACAATTTTGGAATGGCAGAAAGCTTAGCAATGATTCGATAATTCTCAACAACCAATCTGGACCCTTTCTTGTAAAGTGGAATAATATATGATTCCTTTGAAATCATTGGGAGACAAGACTGTTTCAAAGACAGGTTAAAAAATATGTAATGGGTGAACATAAGGATTCTTAGTAACACAACTTTCGACATTGTCAGGACCAGCCGAGAAAGATAAATCAGTCGTAGATCGACTATGCCAAACATCACTTTCTTCAAAATAGGAATGAAAAATGTTATTCGCTTGAGGTAGAGTGGTAGGATATGTAGTAGAAGAGTTGTAAGACTCTGATGAATAGGTCGACTGAAAAAATTTGGCAAATAAATATATAGAAAACTATGAGCAAAGTGCCTAATTTATGTCTCGAGTGTTGCAGTGTTAACATCTTAACAGAAAAATTGACAAAAACAATAATTAAGTAAGTAAGTACTTATTAAAGACAGTAAAACCAAGCAATAACAAACAAATATTTGATTTATAGTTTGAAATGCCTCGTGGTACTGAATTATCTGAGGAAGAGCAGGGAAGGATCAAAGGAATGAACATAGCCGGCATGAAAACTGGTAAACTAGCTTCCTTAATGAATCGATACCGAAATACCATTTCAAGATTCCTAAAAGATACAGAAGGTTACCGCATAAATCTTCGCCACGGTCCAATACCAACCATCAACAACCAAACAAAACGGCTCATGCGGCAGTTAGCAACTCAATACATGATGAGCTGTATGAAAATAAAAGCGAAACTCGGATTAACAGTTCCCCGGAAACGTGTGGGTCAAATTTTGCACGAAGTTTTGAACCTCACATATCAATTCAAAGTTGGTAAACCTTGCTTAACCAAACGTCATAAATATGCACGCAGGGCTTTTTATGAAAAACAAAAGTTCTGGGACGTCGATTTTGAAAATATAACTTTCATTGATGAAAGAAAATTCAATTTAGACGGTCCAAAAGGTCATCACAAATATTGGAGGGATTCGCGTCATCCACGGGCAACTTGCTACAAACGGAATCATGGCGGTGGATCGTTTATGATATAGGCTGCCTTTAGCGCTAAGGGTAAGTCTCCTATATGCTTCGTATCCGGCCGGATGAATGCTTAAGCATATTTAGAGTTGGTGGACAGTGAACCAGCTCCATTTGCTGAGGATTTCCATGGTGATGTATGGACCTTTTAGCAGGACAATGCTCCGATTCACGTTGCCCTGAGTACAATGTGTTATTTTGAGACCCACAATAAACCGCTGATGAAGTGGCCGGCAATAAGTCCGGACTTAAATCCTATTGAGGATCTATGGAGCGTTCTTGTGGCAAAAGCTTATGCCTGTTCAAAGCAGTATGACAGCTTGAAGGACTTAAAGGAAGCCATCGTCTCAGGATGGGCCAAGATTGAGTTATCAAGGCTTCACAACTTGGTAGGATCTATACCTCGCAGGCTGCAAAAGCTTCAAAATATTAAGGGCGACTCCATTAGTTATTAAGAGTTCTCAATATCCTGTGTTCATGTTCCTGATTAAATAATTTTTGAATGTAAAAGCATATTGCACATATATCTATTTTCTAAGTGAACAATACAAAATAATTTTTTTTTTGTTAATAAAATATTAATACTGCACAAGTTAATGTTTTTTTCGATAGTGCTCATAACCAGCTTACAACAAAAAAATATAACAAAAATTAAGAAAATAAGTGTTGGAAATAAACGTCATAAAATATAGTGCACATATATCCATTTTCCTTAGGTACATTAAGGCCCTATTCTCCTTCAGCTTGCTGTTTTTGGACCTTTTTTGAAAAAATTCTCATTTGAAAACGCAAAAAGATATTTGAATTTTGTTTTTTTTTGAATTAGTAATGAATGAAAGAAAATAAAAAAATTTTTCGCCGCGATATAGGGGCTGTCCATAGATGATGGCACCGTCAAAGTTGGCCCTCAAAAAAAAAGGCATGGTGCTGGCGGCCACGATTCCGGCCCTCAGGAGCGTGTGAAAAAAAAAATTAGGGTTATGATCAGCATAGATGTAATTCTGGCCCGTAGTAAAAAAAAAATTTTGCGATTTTTTTTGACAAAATGGCGGCCACTTGAAATTGACAAATCGAATTTGGACCCATTTTTTTGTAGTTTAGTGTAAAAAAAAAATAGTAAAAAAAATCGCAAAATTTTTATTTTACTACGGGCCAGAATGGTGACAATTCTACGTCGATTAAACTTTGTTTCATCCAAATCGGTTCAGTAGAACTGGCGGAATCGTGGCCGCCAGCTCGAAAAACGTGGTTTCGAGATAAACGCGTTCAAAGTTTGAAGTTTACTCATTTTAGCGAAGACATGACCCCACAAAAATGGCCATATTTTCTAAAGTATCTCGAATTTCCAAAAACCCTTTTAGGGTTATATTCTTAAATGTTCAAGCTATAAAAAAATTGCAAAAAAAAAGTCGAAAAAAATTTTTTGCTGAAAGAGAATAGGGCCTTAAGATGGGAAGATTCAATCTAATTCTGATAGTGAAGAGTAAGAAGAAAGAGCAGGGAAAAAGAGTAGAATGAGTAGAATTGCGTTGGATCATTACGGAAATTGATCCTGCATTGTGAGAGGTAATCTGCGTAACATCGGCTATTAATGGTGAGAAATTCAGAATAGAGCGCAAAGTCTATCGAGGAACCAGTTTTCTGATATTTTTTAAAGAGTCTGGATTTCTTGTTTTTGAAGTAAGACAAGTGAGGTGTGAACCAAGATGGTTTAGTTGATGGTGTCAACTTAACCTCAGGAACATCAGTTTCAAAATCAGAGTATGGAACTTTATAAAACGCTTTAGCTGCAGACTCAATGTCTGAGAGTAAATATAGAAATGACTAGACAACTGAAGAAAGATGAAGGTTAAGTTAGATCAGGTAAGGCAAGTTAGGTCAGGTTAGTTTAGATTAGGTAAGGCAAGGTTGGGATAGTTTAGGAAAGGTAAAGTTAGGAAGGGGAAGGTTAGTTTAGATAAGGTTAAGTTAGGTTAGGTAAGGCAAGGTTAGGTTAAGCTAGCTTAGGTTTAGGTTTGGTTAGATTAGATTAAATTAGGTTTGGTTAGGTTAGCTATGGTTGTGTTAGGTTAGGCTAAGTGTTGAAAACATGCAAACCAAAAATTTATGACAATTCACAAATTTTCCTATTCGCTTAACTTGAAGTCACCAATTTCCGGGGTAGGCCAAAGTTGCTGGCTTTGTTTTTCCTTTTTGTTATTAATTCGAATTGCTGATTCAAAACCTGAAAATTCAACTCTTTTGTGTCATTTAACAACCTTTCCCGGACTTAATCTTAACAGTAGCTTGAAAATGTCAGGGAAAACTAATGGAAATTGCCAGAGTCACAAACTTGTTTCACCCATTTAAAGTCTCCTTCAGCCATTCATGAGTGTTGTTGTTTATATGTGGCAAAAACAAAAACAAAAAAATAGTTGTTGCCTTTTTCTTTTCTTTCAGGTTGCTTCTCCTGCCACACAATTAATTACACAAATAAAAAAAAAAAAAAAAAACAACAACAAAAACCATAAAAAAAAAGTCAGCAAAAGTCCGCGGCCAGAGACGTCGTCGTTGTCTGGTGGTAAACCGTAGTCGACGGGGCACAGACAGAAGGAAACTTTTGGCTTGGGATACCCGAAACATTTTTCTTTTCTTACAGCACACACAACCTGTAATTATCGTTCGATACAAATCGAAAACGAAAGACACAAAAATTTATTATTGTGAATTAATAAATTTTAGTTTTGTTTTCCTTTTTTTTTTTGTATTTTTGCGTTCAGCTTCCTTCCAACAAAAGTGTTTTTTTTTTTTTTGTGAAATAATTTTTCTGAATTGCATGATATTTTGTAGTTTGCCTGTGTGTGTGTGAGGCATATATCATGGACATTATCTTGTCATATGATCTCGAAGCGAATGCAGAAAACTGGAAAAGGCTAAGAGAAGCATTTTGTTGATACAAATTGTAAAATTATGTTAAATTTTAAGTGCAAAAAGTGGAAGAAGTCATGGGAGTCACTCGAAAAAACTAAGGGAAAAAAGTAGAATAAGTAGAATATGTTTAAAGATCTCTCCATTTTAGTCTGGAATTGTGAATCTATTTTATACCTGACTTCAGACTTCTAGCACTTTTCCAGCGTTTTTTCCAAGTGTACAAATATTACGCATACGCCATGTTTAGCTCAACTTGTGATATCCTTTTTTTGTGGTTCTGTTTAAACGTGGGCGTGGTTATTTCTTTATCCGCATGACAACAAAAGGCAACATTTAATGAAGTTCCAATAAAAATGAAGAAACAACAACCACAACAACAACAAAAAAAATGAAAATAAACAAGGAAATAAAACATCAAATAAAGAAATCAACCAGCAACAGCAACCAGGGCGATGACAATGACAAAATACAACAACAAACAACAAAATATACAAAAAAATACGAGGCGAGGGTGTAGGTCGGAGGGTGGTGGTGGTGGAGAGAGTTGTGTTGCAATTTTCCCCCCGCTCTCTTCGCTTTTTGCCGCCCCAACCTCGATGGAAATTAACGCAAAAAAGGCGTGGCCCCTGACGTTGACAACACACAGCGAGGAGCAGCGGAGCAGCCGAGCGGGGTGGCTATTGCTGCTGGTGGTGCTGTGGCAGCCATAAACAAACAGAACGAACCAACAACAGGCAACAAAAGATGGGGTTGCCTTCGAGCCTGCCACTCAATTAGTTTTTATTGCGCTGTCAGCAAACTGAGCCTAGAGACAAATCCCCCGCCGCCCAACGCACCCATCCGCTCTTTTACGACAGCTCATAAAAATGTCACAGCAGCTAATTAAAAAAGGGGGAAAAAAAAACAACAAACCGAAAGAGAGCACAGCAAGTGGCTTGACACTTGATGACTTGTTGTGACAGTTTCCCTGACAAAAATCAGTGCACGTGTCAAACACGAAAGCGGGTTCAAATGATTGACAGATCATCAGATCATCAGTTCATCAGTTCACCAGCTGCCTCTCTTTCCCACACTAACCACCGGTCTCAAGTGTTGCGCAAATTGATTTTAATTAACGTCTCCGGCTAATTGATTAGTTCAAACCAAATTCGCTTGCCATGTGATTAATATTTGAATATGCCCGTGAGATGAGAGATGATGGAGAAACATAAGTGGAGTAGAAGATCAGGTACAGTTGCATTTGAAATATTTTCATTTTTACGCCGACAACATGGCATTCGATTTTTTTCCCCGGAGCTTTGCAGAGACGTAAGATCAAAGTTAGGAGATGATATATCTATTTCTTCACATTTTCAGACTCATTTCAAGGTATTTCAGTCTTGTATTTTTCAATTTTTATAATCACTAGCTGAATACCAGGCGTCGCACAGTGGTCCAGACTTGCCCCGCCTTGAACAAAACCCTAATTTCAATTTTGTTCATAAGTTAAGTGGTTAAATCGAGAAATCCAGGTTTTTGAATGTAACAAAGCAAATGTAGGTCGGCTCAAAAAAATCATTAGCATGGAAGAAATCAGTCACCGTACGCGTCGACGAAGACTTAACGATCTTAATGAAACTATTGGAGAACATTCAATACATTCAAGACGCCTTTTTCCATAATCTAAGGTGTGCCGGACATTTTGAGAAGGCAGGAGTTGTGGAAAAAGTATTCCTTGCTAGTCCTAACCGGACAGAAAGAGTATTGCATAGTATTCCTACTCCTAAAAATCCAAAAATCTATTCACCAATAGAAGCATTAACTCTGTTTTTGGACTTACACTTGACAATCATCAATATATGCAACTTCGCCTAAAAGCTTATAACCTTAAAATGAACTGTTGGCAGTCAAGAAATCATGCTATCCCCCAAAGGAATCTATAATAGTTTCACCAATTTCAGCTGAGGTTGTTCAGTCTTTGCTAGATCACACAGCAGACAGACTTATTCTAGCCTTGAACGAACGATTCCTTATCTATCCAAATCACTATAAACAGACATTGGGTGAAAATATTTCCGATTCGGCAGTGATTCTGATTTCTCTTGTGCCTCAGCGATTAAGAAAAAAATTGAATGATGACGAGCCATCAACAAGTACTAATTCTGTAATAGATGTTTGGAAAAATAATACTCCTTCGTCCACAAAATACTGTAGACCAGTTAAATTCTTGTTTGAAAAGGAGACTACAGAGGTGGTTTAGAGAGGTCAATGCTATTAAAGTGCAAATTGAAAAACTTCGCCGACACCTAATACAAATTAATGGACAGAGCATTGATATTTTGTATGATCTTCAATTGACATTGACAGACGGAAAAGTCGCACAAGTACTGACTGATACAAAGGCAACGTCTTCCTGCATAATTTGCCATGTAAAATTTAGCCCTCTAGATCAGATGAGGGCCTTAAGCCACTTAATGCACTTGAACTACAACAGCGATTTTTGAAATTTCTGCCCGTCAGTTTCTCATTCTGTCCTAGTGTGCATAGCAGCAGATGGGTTGAGAGTGGGTGGGTGGTGGCGGTGGATTAACGGCGACCGAGCCAGTGACCAAAAAAGTGACCGAAACAGTTTCCGAAACAGTGACCAAAACCGTGACCAAACAGTGACCAAATCAGTGACCAAAACGTTGATCAAAACATTGGCCAACACTGTGACTAAGTGACCAAAATAATGACAAAAACAGTGACCAAACAGTGACCGAACAATGACCAAAACAGTGACCAAAACAGATACCAAAATGGTGGTCAAACAGTGACCAAAACAGTGACCAAACAGTGACCGAACAGTGACCAAAACAGTGACCAAAGCAGCTATCAAAATGGTGGTCAAACAGTGACCGAAACAGTGACCAAACAGTGACCGAATAGTGACCAAAACAGTGACCAAAACTGTGACCAAAACAGTAACCAAAGCAGTTACCAAAACAGTAACCAAAATAGTGGTCAAACAGTGACCTAAACAGTGACCAAAACATTGACCAAGACAGTGACCAAAACAGTGACCAAAGCAGTTACCAAAAGAGTGGTCAAACAGTGACCAAAGCAGTTCCAAAATAGTGGTCAAACAGTGACCGAAACAGTGACTAAACAGTGACCAAAACAGTGACCAAGCTGTGACCGAACTGTGACCAAAACAGTGACAAAAACAGTGACCAAAGCAGTTACCAATATGGTGGTCAAACAGTGACCGAAACAGTGACCAAACAGTGACCAAAACTGCGACTTCATTGTGTCCGAGTTTTTGAAGGGACAAATTCCGGTTAAATAGTATCGGTCAGAACAAAATGATCCTAACAGATCCATGGATCGGGAGCAGTCCCAAACAACTTACAACACCTTTAAATGCTTCAGAAAAATGCGACGACTTTGCCACCAATTAATTGCCTTATTTTGTAGTATAGCGCTTAGAAAATTCTTAGAAATATTTGAGAACCCTTATTTGAAAGCTAAGAAAGAGTTTAATACTATGATTTAATAGTTGTTCAAAAATCAATGTTGAATTTCTAAAAAAATGTCAATAAACGGTCAAATTGTGAAATTCAGCAATTTCATTGGATAAAACAAGAAAGAAGGTCAAGCCCGACAATAATATACTCTGTACCTGTAAAGTGTTGCCCATCAGCGTTGCGACCGGTGCTGCCCATAATTGTTTGCTTTCCTTATAACTCGACTATCGTTCATCCGATATTTACCATTCCTTTGGCGGATCGATAAATAATCTTGATAAAATAATATTTTATATGGTGTGTTAGTTGTTATGGTGACTTAAAACTAGGCTTCAAACTGTGATGCGCTTGTAATTGTTTGTAATATATGAGGAAGTTGGTCCCTGAGTCGAACGGCATGAATCATGAAACGGGATTCGGAGCTTACTAACGTAGTCTTGGTGCAAACTAGATTTCTTGTTCTTTGTGACGCACTAAAGCTTAACAAATAGTGAAAAACCAAGACTTACAGCTGGGTAGATAGGACAGTCATCAACTTTTAGAATTGCGAAATGTTTTGTGCTTAATTTCTTCTTGTATGTTAGTAAGCACAAAGTGTTAGTCGATCTTAGCCAAAGCAATCATTTTGCAGTCCGTTTGTCTCAATAATTTAAGCTGTCTATAAGAATGATCTGCCCGGGATCGCCTCCACTTATGGTAAGCTAGATTTCTTTTTCATATTCCTTTAGTGATTCTGTGAGGGGTCTCTCACCCGTAGGTTCGCTTTAGTTCGCATCATTGGAGCGTCCTGCCCCCTTCTCCTTTCGATGGGTCTGTTCAGGTTCTTTAAAGGTCTATTTGAGACGGGGATCTTTCCGTACCTGAAATTGAGCTCGATGCAACACACATGGAGGCTTAGTCGACGCCAATAGCCATGAGGGCTAGCCATGAGGAACCATTCATCCGCTTTCGCGGCACTTCTTGGTTGGAAGATGGTACTCCACACTCTCATATTGCCAAACGTTGACGTTTAACTATTCAATTCCTAATGAAGAAAATCATTTCAAGACGCCTTCAAATCTTTTGCTATGGATTTCATCGTGGCTTAAAACTCTTTCTCGGGTGGCAGAAGTAAGCTCCCAAACTTTCTTCCTTTCTCTCTCTCTCTCTCTCCATAATCTGTAGACTCCACATGGTGTTTGGTTTTTTTTTACCTTCAATAGAGCAATCAAAGTGGCAATCGCACATTCAGCTGTGGTATGCATGTACCCATATTGTACATAAATTTTAGGTTAAGGTACCAACTTACCATATAATGACTACCTACCTTGATTACACACTCCCGTGTCTTCGTCCAATCTTACCAACTCTTCTCCAGCTCCCTGAGAGATGTTGAGGGTGTTGCTGGTCGAGGCTTAAGCTGCTGCAGCAGCGTTCCAAAACCTGTGTTTAAGCTGAAGAGGGTGCCAACATGGGGACCTCTATACACACACACACACACACACACACAAAGTGCGGCGTCGAGTACTCAGCCATCTTCTGCCTCTGCTTCTTCTCCGTTGCTGCGTGCCAACTGGCGCACCGCCGCCTTTTGCCGGCTTCATTGCACTTAATTATTGTTATTTATTATTTTTATATTGTTTTGATGAGATGTTCAGCAACATGTTGACGAAATGTCGAATTTGCAAATTGTTTAAATCAACTGCCAGATTGAGAGAGGTGTGAGGACTCCAGGAGCTGGAGCTGGAGCGTATAATTGATCGATTGCAGTCCCCAGGCGTTTAAACAAAATTATCATAATTAGACTAAATGCTTAACCAAAAGGCTGACCCAACTGCCAGACGGCTACTGGCTTTTTGTTCTTCCTGTATTCCCTTTACCCAGCCCATACCCCCTTCCCCCCTCACACCTTTTGAACTGTGTTGCAGATTTTATTGATGGCGCCCATCGATTTGCATTTGTTGCAATTTGTCTTTGACATTCGAGCATTTAATTGCATAATTAGCCCACTAAATTATATGTCCAAGTTAAATGAATTGGCAATTGCAACTGCAACTGCAAAGCAATAGAGCCAGCGGAAAGGTAAGCAAATTGAGCGATTAAATGGATTGGAATGAATCGCACACCAAAAGCCAGTAGCGACAATTAAAAGCAATTAAATTTTGTATAATTTATTTATGCATTTTTACAAGCAAATTTGTCTAGTTATACTGCAAAAGATCGCCAGCCTAAAAATATGTAAAGCACTTACGCGCTCGTTGCCACACCAGGAAATTCAGTAGCATTTTGGTGCCCAGCATTGGTTTACAGAAAGGCAATAACTCTTCGAGAAATCAATAATTCGTTAATTTCGAAATTAAACTGTACCTTTATTTTATTTGGAAACTAGCTGAATACCCGGCGTTGCCTGGGTCCTTTGCATTGTTAAAATATGATTCTTAAGAAAACGTTTATAAGCAAGTTTCAACTGGCTGCAAATCGATATAAACCGTTATTCATTGCCTAGCCTACGATTCTTTCCTGGTCGATATGAACATATGGGTTCGGCTGCTTAGACGCCCATAAGGAACACAAATATACATACATACTGAACTCTGGCAATATGGCATAATAGCATATCTCGAGTTATATACCACGTCAAAATATAAAAAGGCTTCCTCGGGTTCTATTCTATATTGTGTCTTATTTTCACACCAATCGGATGAGTGCTTACAAAGATATGACGGAAAAACAAAATAACACAAGTTTTGAAAAGTCCAAACAAGTAACGGACTGTTAGTCAAAATAATAAACTGACAACTTGATTTTTTCAAAAACACCCATACACTTCAAGCAGTAACGCTTCCAATTTGTAAAACATTTCCACCTTACGACCTAGCACATTTTTCACAATTTCATTATATAAAAGTGTGTAGTTTTTGTAAGGATACCAAAATTTCGTGATATTTTTGAGTGTTCGTTCTTCAGCTTTAAATATTTGACCGTCTAAATAATAATCTAAACTCAAGAAAATTTTGCAAATTTTGCGACTTTTTTGACCACCATTTACCAACGCCTGCATTATAATCTAAAATTAAGCGCTTTCATTAATATGATCATTTGATAATTTTTGCAAAATTTTGAGGTTTTTGGAACTTAGAATGCATCGCTGGCAAGCGACGCCTAAGACCGAGTTGCGCCGAGTGAAGAGTTCATAGCTGGATCAATTGACTATTTTATGGCCTTGAAAAAACCACTGTCCAATATTAAAACAAATCATTGTGACGGGGGTTATTCGAAACCTGACGTCGACCTGCTCTTCTGAGTGCACCCAAAACTTCTACAAAAAATTCAGATATGACTTTGTCAAGAAGTTGGCAAACGTCTTAAGCCTCCAGGAGCTATTGTTGGGGAAGTAAGGAAAGCGGTTTTTCCAAATGACAAAAAAAAAAAAAGAGGAAAGTTAACTTCGGCTCCGCCGAAGTTTTGTATTCCCTTGCAGTTTGTTTTTCTAAACAAGACTACTTTTCGGACCTTACTTTTCTATGGGAGCTATACTATATTAATGTCCGATTTCGACCAAACTTAGTGCAATCATGGAAAAGCATAACAAACTGTTAATTACGAAATTTGGAGGCGATCCCAAATAAAACAAAAAAGTTTTTCTCACTAGAACTTCTTTTTCGACCGATCATTCATACTGCAGCTATATGCTATAGTCATCCGATTTTGACAAAATTGTTTAAAAGTATATAAAGGGTGAGTTTTTAGCTATTATCTTTTTGGCAACACTGGTTTAAACAGCTCACGCACGTTTCGTGTTTTGTTTCACTGTCAAACATTTTCAGTTTGGTCTATAATTTAACCATGAATCGTCTTACAAACGAACAACGCTTGCAAATTATTGAATTTTATTATCAAAATGCGTGCTCTGTTAAGAAAGTTCATCGCGCGCTTCTTCCATTTTATGGTCAGTTTAATCGACCCACTGAAGCGGCTATTCGGGCTATTGTGACTAAATTTCGCACCAAATTTACATTGTTGGACATTAAACCACCAACACGCTTACGTAGAGTGCGAACTGAAGAAAATATCGCAGCTGTATCGGCCAGTGTTAATGATGACCATCAATTATCGATTCGTCGCCGTTCGCAGCAATTGGGCCTCTGTTACTTAACAACGTGGAACATTTTGCGGAAGGATTTAGGTGTGAAGCCTTTCAAAATACAGCTGGTGCAAGAATTGAAGACGAACGACCTACCGCAACGTAAAATTTTTGGTGAATGGGCTCTTGGAAAGTTGGCCGAAAATCCACTTTCTTACCGAAAAATTGTGTTCAGCGACGAAGCTCATTTTTGGCTCAATGGGTACGTAAATAAGCAGAATTGTCGATTTTGGAGTGAATATCAGCCAGAAGCATTGCAAGAGCTACCAATGCATCCAGAAAAAGTCACAGTTTGGTGCGGTTTATGGGCTGGTGGCATCATTGGACCGTACTTCTTCAAAGATGATGCGAATCGTAACGTAACTGTGAATGGTGAGCGCTACCGTGAGGTGATATCCAACTTTTTTTTTTGCCCAAAATGCAAGAGCTTGACTTGCATGACATGTGGTTTCAACAAGACGATGCCACATGCCACACAACAATGGACTTATTGAGAGGCGAGTTCGGTGAACATTTTATATCATTTTTATATATCGTGCGATTTAAAGCCTTTAGACTATTTTTTGTGGGGCTATGTTAAAGCTTATGTCTATACAGACAAGCCCGCTTTAATTGACGAATTGGAAGACAACATTGAAGCATTTATTCGTGAGATACCGTCCGAAATGTTGGAAAGGGTATGACAAAATTGGACCAAGCGGATGGACCATTTGAGGCGCAGTCACGGTCAACATTTGCATGAAATAATCTTCAAACATTAAATTATATGGACCGTACTATCGATTCAAATAAAGATTTCATGCATTTTTCTGAATTTAATGTGTTTTTTTTTTTAGAAAACTTTCCTATAGCTCTTAAAAAAAATCACCCTTTAAAACAAATATATGCCAATACTTCCAATTTTAAAGACATTTTCATTGAAAAAAAAAATTTTCTATCTAAGACTTCTTTTCTGACTCAACTTTTCTATGACAGCTATACTATATAGATGTCTCATTTCGACCAAATTTGGTGGAATCATGGAAAAGCCTTGTAAACTAAGAAATGCAAAGTTTGGAGGCGTTTTTCATTGAAAACAAAAAAGTTTTTCTCACTAAGACTAGTTTTTCGACCGATCGTTCCTATGACAGCTATATATGCTTTAGTTATCCGATCGGGCCGGTTCCGACAAATGTGCAGCGTATATGTTCCAAAAGACTTCGTGCAAAGTTTGGTGAAGATAGCTTTCAAACTGACGGAGGAGATAGCTAGGAAACTGACCTCTGGTACAGAGTATAAAAAGTCTTGCTTCGTTTTAGCCTTGTAGAGTTAGAGATGAATATGGAGTTCAATAACACAAGGCAATAAAATTCGACTTTTTTCAGTATCTTGAAGGGTTGGTAGTGATTCTAGATGATTTTTGTGTGCTAAGCAAGACTGCGTTTTCTGAAATTGTCCATCACGTCGAGATTTTTAGTAATTTGAGCTTAAAGTTGCTAAAGGTGCCTATTTTGACCCTTTAAAGGAGCGTTTTTCGGGGAATCTATTCTATTGTTTGGACTCTTTTTGATACTATCGGAAAGTACAGCTCCTTAGCTATAAAATGAACTATCCCTAATAATTCTGCGATTTTTTTCAATGGAGATATACCTCTCTTAGCACTTGTGTAAGAATCGAAAAATATCCTATTTATTGCTGGTGCCCCAAAGTATGCAATGGGTGGTAGAGACTCTAATATGTTTTCGTTTCCTTAAATCAGTAAAATTGGCTAGTCATTTGACTGATATAAATAGGATTTGTAAAAGGCTTTGAAGGTTACTGATGAGATGCGCTGGGAGGCCTTCGAAACAGTACTGTCTAAGCAACCATTGCTGTCCAAATGTTGATTTCTGTTGTAGAGTTAGTTTGAAACTATCTCTAAATGGGCAGCAATCTGTCGGGATATAACAAGACCAGATTTTGTCCCTCTTCTGCAATGGTCGTCGCTTAGCTAATCATTCTTGCATACTTTCCTTGGCGACGCTCATTTGTAGAATTGGGAAGAGCCATCGGCAACAGTTGAACCATACTGCATAAATCATAAAAATTTTGTGCTGCTTTTCCTTTCTATGCTAATTTCCCTCTCTTATTCTTTTGCCGAGACCTGAGCTTACCATCTCAATAAAATACATGTTCCCCCTCTTCCACTGGCTAAACTCAACTCATCAACACCAACATCAAAAAAAAAAAGGAAACCTTCAAGATCGGCAAATTTAAAGCGAAGATTATCGACTGTGGCTTGACATAGGCATTAATGTAGTTCAGTTCACATGCGTGCGGCTTAATTTGCTGAATAATTATTGTTATTAGCATCGTGTGAGTGATGAGTGGCTGAAAATATCGATAAAATTTGTTGATTGATTTAACCCTGCGATCGATCTTATATATAGAGACATATGGGTGTGTGTGTGTGTGTGTGTGCGGGTATATATTTTGGTTTTATTTCTCTTTTTTGTCTTAGCTTAGACACTTAACGGCTACCGTGTGTCAGGATAAGCAGCTTTGGCAGCGCCTAGCGTGCTTTTTCCTGTCGCTGCGGGGCATCGGCAGAGTGTAGTGTCGTGTGGTTGGAAGGGCTAAGTGGTCGAGGGAAGGGTACGTACGGAGGGGGATATCTGCTGCTGCTGCTGTTGTTGTTGTCTCGAACGTCGCTCGGACGTCTACGACCCACTTCAAAGTGATTTACGATTTTGTGACACGCCCTCGCCTAGCAATTCAGAGGAACGAACTTGGACTCAACTTGGCTGCTTTGACTGCATAGCTTGTACTTTTACTCCAAGAGTAGAAGAGAGGAGCGCAGAAAAAGGAAAAGAAGAAAAAAAAAACACAAAAAAAAACATTTACATTCGCATTCATGAGCTGTGGGTTTCTGGTAGTGTCTTGTATTGTATTTTGATATCCGTAAAATAGCCTGAAGTAGTTTTAGTTCTTTGGCTCTTTGCTCCCCCTGTCCTGCACTCATCAAACTTTCCCTTTTCGTTGGTCCAATAAATTCATTCAAAAAGTCAACCACCAAATAAATTGTTTCGTACTTTGCGAGTCTGTGCATTTTGGGATTTTCGAATCTAACCAAAATTGAACTGGTTAAAGCAGATTTTTTTAACGTTTTTCTTCCTTTTTCATTTAGCTAAGTTTTTAAAAAAAGGATTGCCTGAGATTTTTATAATTTTATTTATCTCTCCGATTGACACAAAATTTGATATGTTTTAAACATTTTCGTGTTTTTTTCGTGCTGGGTTTGCTAAGCACGACATTTAATTTTTGTGTGCGTAACTTGCAGTCTCTTTCCTCAATTTGCTTGCTGGGCTCTTCTTAAAAGTGTATAGTCTCCTGGTTATTTAGAAAGAAATTCAACTTTTCTAAGAAATCAATTATTATTTTGCAAGTCATATGAACTGAGTAGCTTATTTGCTGACAGTCGAAAACTAATGTTACGTGTGACTTTTTGAAAAAGTAGTTTAACTGCTATAAAACTAATTTTAAATGGTTTCATAACTGCTATAAGAACTTATTAACTTCTCAGATTTATTTGAATAGATAGAACTAATGCTGGTAACTAAACAAAAGGTGAGTTAAGTGCACAGAAGATACGAATAAGATAAAAACGATGCGTAATTCCGAATCGTTTTTCATTTTTGGTTTCTGTTTCCGAGTGGAATTGAAATCGATTGTCTAATCGAATGAATGTTGGATCGAAACAAGGTAAAGGCGCGGTGATTGCGAAAAGATCCGGTTTCATTTCTTGTTTTTTCTATGCAATTTTCGGGGAGGTGGGGAAACTTAACAAAAATCGATTTTAAATCGAATTGAAGGCTTGATATATCGGTTGCTTCAAATCTCCACAATATCTCGACATGTTAAAATAAAAAATGGGTAACTCAGCCGATAAGTATTGATACCTGCAGCTTTCATTGATAACAAAAAAGTTTTTCTAAGACTACTTTTTTGGATTACTTTTCTATGGGATCTATACTATAAGAGATGTCTGATTTATTAAACTTGATGAAATCATGGAAAAGCATAATACATGTTAATTGGGAAATTTGGAGGCGATGTCCCTTAAGACAAAAAGTTTTTTCTCACTTCAACTTCTTTTTCGACCGATCATTCACGCTGCAGCTATATGCTATAGTCATCCGATTTTGATATAACTTTGTAGAATTGTGTCAAAGTAAATAATTAAGTGTATGCCAATGATAAGGACGTTTTATTAAAACACAAAAGTTTTTCTCACTAGAACTAGTTTTTCGACTGATCGTTCCTATGGCAGCTATATGCTAGAGTCATCCGATTTCGACCAAACTTAGTAAAATCATGGGAAGGGATAGTAACTGAGAAATACGTACTTTGGAGGCGTTTCCATTAAAAACAAAAAGTTTTTTTCTTTAAGACTTGTTTTTCAACTGATCGTTCCTATGGCAGCTATATGCTATAGTCATCCGATCCGGCGGTTCCAACAAATGTGCAGCGTTAAAAAAATTTGTTCAAAAATAGTTTGGTGAGGATAGCTTTAAAACTGACGGAGGAGATAGCATAGAAACAGACGGACAGACGGATAAGGCTAAAATAAACTCGGCTCGTCGTGCTGATCAGAATATATACTTTATGTGGTCGGAGATCTTATCTTCTGTGCGTTACAAACATCCGGCTAAACGGGAAATAAAAAGGAAAAAGCAAATGCAAAGAATCACCGTTACCAAGAAAATTGATACTTTTCATTCCACTGACTCTAAGGCAAACCGCTTTTTTGAAACCGAGTAACTTGATCGTTCTCGGAAACGGAAACAGCTATCAATTCCATGATCTGATCGAAATCGAAAACGGAACAGGCCTGTATGTGTTTTGACAGCTGACGATGCTGTATCCCCGTTCCATAGAACAAAATTGTTTCATATATAACTTCGGTGTTTTTAGTCTGATCTTAATTATCTTCTGAGAATAGATAGATATATGCGCCTTTCGGATATATATTAAGTTACGAAGCTCAACTTAACAAGAACATACTCTGTACCTGTGAAGTGCTGCCCGTCACCGTTGCGATCGGTGCTGCCCATAATTGTTTGTTTTTATTATAACTCGACAACCGTTCATCCGATCTCTACCATTCCTTTAGCGGATCGATTATTAATCCTAATTACTAAATGTGTCCAGAAGAAACGAACTATCTATCTATAATACTGTGGGAGGTATTTTTCCAATTGCGGGGGTGGGAGGGGGCGTGGCAAAAATTAAAAATAAACTTGATCTGCCTGCAAGTATAAGAAGCATAAGTCCCATACATGTCAAACCTCTCTGACCATCTCTGAGATCTGTGCGTTCATACGGACAGACAGACTGACAGACGGACATGGCTTTTGCACTAACTTATTATACTCTATGTACCTTTGGTACAGAGTATAAAAATGGTGTATTTCACTTTAATTTGCGGTTTAAGGGTGAAGGGGGGTAAAATATTTTAAATCTGAAACAAGCTTGATCTGGGTATGGTATACGAGGATGTGTTCAAAGGAAAGGTGAATTTTGAATCTTCGCGGGCTGAGTACACTTCGATTATCGATATTTTGTTTTTGCTATATTCGGACATATATGTATGTTTATCATATGTTTGCTTTAGCAGCCAATTTCGATTAGTAGTTTGTTTTTGGCAACTGGAAAAGGTTAGTCACGTTTTTGTGTGCTCTTCGATATTTGACTAAATTTTGAGCAAAAGCAACGTCGCATTAGTATAGCTCAAGAGTTTTTGAATGACATCCGGGTTTTCTCAAACGGGTCAAAGCTGGTGACGAAACGTGGGAATATGGAGGTAACGACATCGAAACCAAAGGCCCAATCATCCCAAAAGGAAGCGGCCAGAAAAAAAGCCAGATAAGCCAAGACCGCAAAAGCAGCGCCAAGTTTTGAAACTTGAATCCAACATAAAACGCCAAAGATTGAGAAATAAGCTTAGCAGTGGAATTATTAAGACCCATTTTGTCTGCTGGTAAATGGCGGATCCGTTATCCTTTACCCTTTTTCAGACAACATTATTTACAGCTGTTGAAGCTTTTGCAATTTTAAAACATTTTCCAATGGGCGTTTCGCTTCGATATTCGAAATTGTATCTCGATCATAGTGCGAAAAAATGTTCGTAAATTGAAATTAATTTCCTTGTCCGATTATATCATCGACCGGGGGGTAATTATTATATATGTAGGTACAATTTTTTTTATTTTGTTTTGCTCTGTGAGCTCTGAGCTTAAAATGTATAATTAAGTAAACTATTTTTTTTTTTTGTGTTTTTCTTTTTAATTATCAGGCAGCAAGCGAAAAAAAGTCATCAACTAAGTAAAATGAAGCCATTTACATATGTGTCGCCAGGCAAAGCTGAACTCAAACTAATTGATGTGGAAATTATCAGCATTTCATCATCATCATTATCCTCATTATCATCAGCGTCATCATTAGCAACCGCAAGGCTTGTCATTTTGTGGGTGGGTGCAAACAATTTAATTAAAACGCAAGAAAAATTATTATCAAATGCAATTAAAAATTAAATTTTGTACAGTGGCAGGCGACTGTCGACTGCCTCAAGTGGGGGGCGTGGTCGTGGGGCAAACTTTAACAAAATTGCAAAATGATTAAAATGGTAAAATGGTTTAATTAAGCGCAGCAAAAGTCACAAATGGCGGACAATAAGAGTGTCATTATAATTGTTGACAGGGGCAGCCAGCAAAGTGCAAATCATCATCGTCAGGACGAACGGCGAAACCCCCCCATAACCCCACCCCCACCCCAAATCGAGCAGCGGGCAACGCCCAAAATGAAGTTGGTGAAATTGGAAGTCGAGACAACGACGAGGACGAGGACTACGACGACGACGACGACGACGACGACAACAACTTCGTGCAGTGCGTGCATTGAATTAATGAAATCGTAAATAAAGTCGTGCCGGGAGTCCAGGGAAGGGGCCACAGTAAAAATTACACAGAGTGAACTTTTTGGAGAGAAATTGCTTAAAGTACAATATATCCATAGTTGGCTGTATACCGGAGCATATACCACATATAGTAACTACTTATATATAGTTGATGTGTGTGAGGAGGCAATCAGGGCCACTCAAAAAAGGCAACAATGCCGAGAGGTAACCACCCACCCAGAGACTCCCAAAGAGCGAGCAAGGGAGATAGTAAGAGCACACAACGCTGATTCGCCCACAAAAAAGCTAGAGAAGAAGAGAGAGAGCAAAAGGCAGCCACAATGAGTGGCTGAGTGGGGGCTAGTGGGGGAGACTGGGGGGGGGGGGCCTGCAATCACTCCAAAAAGCCTTCAGTCTTATCATTTTGGTCAGCTGCTGTTGATGGCCAGGCAGGAAGTGAACTGGCCTTGCAGCCACAAACCAACCCAAACCATACCAGATCCCTGGTCTTTGGTCTCCGTTTCTGCACTGTTCTGTACCCACAGTAAAGTTAAACCTGGCGCTTAAAGTGTTGCACTTTGTCCTGCAGCCATGTCGTGAGATATACTCCGTAGACAATGTCTGCCAAAATGGACTCTAATCTCGAAAGCATGCACTTAAAGAAAATTGAAGAACCAAAGAAAAACTTAATATAATATTTTGAAAAAGCCTAAATATGATGTTAAGCTCGATATAGCCATATCCGTCCGTCCGTATGTCTGTATGTACAAACAGATTTTAGAGATCGTAAGAGGTAGAAGATTGACAAAACATAAACTATACTTGCAGGCAGATCGAGTCTATTTTCAATTTTTGCCACACCCGCCTCCACAATTTGGGAAAAACGTTATATTTCCCAAAGTTTTGTACATAGATGATTCGTAACTTTAACACATATTTAGTAATCAGTAGACTTCGGATTTTGTATACATTTGCAGGATTAAGATAGGTGAATTCTGATGACGCCAAAGTTTGTTTCATTGAAAAATGCGTTGAAAACGATGTGCATATTTTAAATTTCAGGCAGTGCTAACCTGACAAACCCGACATCAGAAGTGGGATCTGTGCCTACATTCTAACAAATCGTTCGGGAAGAAATGCAGTGCCGGCCGTGAGGATAGTACTAAACCTGATCACAAGAAACCAAAACCGTCAACCATTCAGCGCCATTTCTGGCACAGATCTGCAAAGTATGACTGGCGCTCATGTTAAACACAAAAAAACCTTACCTTGCAGATCGATCACAAACTTATGTTTTATGAAATGATTCAGGTTTAAATCACATTTAACTATCCCTACACTTTTATCCCTTATTAACCCCTTTTCCTCTAGATCTGCTCTGATATCTGCATATTTTTCCCCAGTGTAGCTAGTTTTCATGGCTAGCCCGGGGGCAGGCGGCATGTGCTATGCACACTTTGCCTGTTGGCCGGTTCATGGTTTCTGTTCACTTTTCCAGCGTTTCTTTTTCCCTTTTTTTTTTTTGGCTTTCGGGTGGTTACTTGGGCACCAGGCAGTCATTTTTGGGCTGGCATTTTCGGGCGTTTTGTTTGCATAAGTCCTGGGTGGGACGGGCGGATGGGATGTGGCTATGAATGTGGATGCAGCAGCAGCGGCAGCTGCCAATCCGGGGTGTGGTTCAATTAGCTTACTTTAACTGAAGCCAACTGGATGCAACAGTTCTTTTAGGCAGCTGTAAATTTGTTGCTGTTGTTGTTGTTGGTTATTAACTTGAGCGGACTGAGATACACATATGTTTGTAGGAGGTATCAAAGGGTAAAAAGGGAAATGTGGCCTAGTTTCAATTTGGGTGGAGTCCACTGAAAGTGTTAAGTCACATGTTAAGAAAATTAAGAACCAATATATTTAAATTAAAAGTGAGTAATAGTAGAAACACAAAGAACCTCTAAAAGGGTTAGGAAAACAAAGGAGGAAAGTGGAGAATTCGGATACTTGAATTTTCTTAAGTCTCATATTTGGTGGAGAAACTTACTAGGAACATACTGAAAGCGCCTTTATTTGCTGCGAGAAGTTTTTGTGTGTTATCCTTCTTGACTTGGCTAAGAAAAATTGTTCTTCAAAAGTACATTATATCGATTTAATTGCTCGGAGCTAATGCGTTTAACATTTAAATCATTAGTCGAATCAATTGCTTGGCTGAACAATAATTACAAAATAGTATGTTAAAAACAGAATACCAGAAACAATAGCGAGAATTTGGACCTTAAACCAATTAGAACTTTAATTTTCAATACATTTGACATCAAATAAATTCCGATCGATATGCTTTTAATTGTCCACCTTTGGGAAGATCGATAACCACAAGAAACGTGAATCATTTTATACAAACAAAAGAGACAGTCATAGTATCAAATAAGGAACCGGCTTATAGAACTGGAAACTGATTTAAATCTGCAACCGATAACTGTTTACAGACCTCACAAGACAGACTTGTCAGGATGACAAGTCATTGACCAAACTACTCGCTTATTTTTAAAGGTATCTTTTTTACTGCACTTATACATGAACTTATTCGGTTCATTTTATCTGCGTATTGTAGTCCTTCAGAATATACAATGACCATTTTATGAGGGAAATGGCGACGTCTTTGGTATGCCCGAAACTTTTAGATAATGTACGCACATAATAAAAATTATGTATAAAAGAGGTACATGATTAGTGTTAAATTCGGCATCCTTACTAAACTATGTTTTAAGATCCTTTGTACCAAAGTTTATTGAATGATTCGCAAAAGCAAGAATCAACCGGTCCATGGATTCGCGTGCCGTGTGGAATGTAGCATTTCCATATTGGGCAACAAAAAGTCGACTCTTGTACCCTGTATTTTGTATGGTTTCATACTGAGGTCCTTACGTAAAATCTTCCAGTCGGTCGAATAACACAAGCCCAATTGTTGAAAACGGCGACGAATTGACATATAATGATTTTCATTGACACTGGTCAATACAGCTTCATTCTTCTCGGTGCGCTCTCTCCGCTCACGGGATGGTGGATTAATGCCCAAAATAGTGAAACTGGTGCGAAAATTGTTCACAATAGCTCGAATAGCCTGTTCTGTGGGGCCATTATGACGTCCATAAAATGGACGTAGTTTGCTAAACTCATTTCTTACAGAGCACGAGTTTTGATAATAAAATTCAGTGATTTGTAAGCGCACTTCGTATGTTAGTCTATTTAGGGAGAAATGGAAAACCTTACTGAGCATTTTTGGCGTTGCCACATGCTAGTTACGAATCACACGTGTCAAAAAATTTACTCTTAAACACCAAATAGCATAAAATTCACCCTTTAAAAGACTTAATTCTTGATACCGACAATATGTTCAATTTTCAATGTTGTTTTAAATTGAGAACAAGTAATTAATTCTTTTTAGTTAAGAAACGACTAATTTTTTTGCTAGCTACTAGGAGAACAATAGAATGCTTTAGGCAAAGCTCTCAAAAGTTTTAAGGAGTTTATCGTTATGTTCTTTAAATAAAGGAAAATTCTGAAAATGCAGTAAACAGAGCGAACCGCTGAACCAAAATGAAATAAATAACAAATTTGGAAAAAAAATAATCGAAACTGAAAAAAATATTTAAAAAAATTAGGAATCTTAAGTACAACAATTGTCAGTCAACGGAAATTTCATTCACGAATCTGGTGTCTCTTGGTCAAAGCTGTTTTTGGTTAACTTCTAAAAGAGGATGATATAAAATGGAAAAATATAGTCAAATTAGGAATAAGTTTAGTTCTATCGAGATTTTATTTAAGGCTTTAATTGGCTCAATTTTAAAACGTCTTTTCATTTTATACATAATGCTATCTTAAAAATCAGAACTAAACTTTTCTCTTATTTTCGTGATCGTGACTCATTTCATTAGAATAATATAATTAAAAATGAGCAAGAGTTTTCTTTTAAACTGACGTGAGAAAATAATTAAAAAAAATTAGGAACGTTATCAAGATAAATAATTATTTTTGTAAGTTTGAAATGAGAAGTCGGTCTATAAATAGTTTTAATAGAAATATTTATTTATTTTTTTTTTTTCTATTTTTTCATTCGTATATACATTTATGCACATATTCAGTGCTGAAACCGATTCGGAGTTGAACCGCTCCGTAATCAAAGACTTCGGGGTTCTTAGGAAGTCGCAACAGAAACCGAATCGGAGCTAACAATTTTTTTCTCGGCTGAACCAGAACCTGAACCGGAGGAAAAAAATTAATAAAGTGTTCGGTTTAAGAAATATTTGTGATTTGTCACATGAATTTTTAAAGAGATACAATTTAATAAATCAAATATTCGCACTCTTTGTAAGAAGTTGTGAACTCCCAGAATTTTAAATCTTTTTCGATTGGAAAATTTTAACAAACCAGTGCTTGACCTTACGCGTTGGAATTCGACTTTGAAAGTTCTAAAAGTTCTGCAGACATAAAAGAGTTAAACTTAATGTCATTAGAGTGGGACTCGGTTGAAAATTTTGGGTAAGTTTTTGCATTTGCACAAAACATCTTTAAAAATACAAGAAGCGCAACTCCTTCCGATTTCTACTCAACTTGGTACACTTGTCGCACATAAGTTCTGAAGTCTTCTGCCAAATACAGCAATACCTTATTAAGTGTTTAGAAAAAAGTTTTCACATATTTCATTTAATTCCAATTCTTACTTCGCTTTTTATACCTTTGAAGAGGGTATTATAAAATTGTCCGGATGTTTGAAACGCATAGAAGGAAGCATCTCCGACCACATAAAGTATATATATTCTTGATCAGCTTGACGAGCTGAGTTGATTTAGCCCAGTCCGTCCGTCTTCACCAAACTTTGCACGAAGTCTTTTGATACATATGTGCAGCGTACATTTTTCGGAACCGGCCGGATCGGATGACTATAGCATATGGCTGTCATAGAAACGATCGGTCGAAAAACAAGTTTTTTTTTTAGTTTTCAATGGAAACGCATCCAAACTTCATATATCTTATTTTGCAATGCTTTCCCATGATTGCTCTAAGTTTGGTCGAAATCGGACATCTATATAGTATAGCTGTCATGAAAAAGTATATACTTTTTTTTCATGGAAATGACCTAAAAATTGGCATTTATTTATTTGTTATGCTTTCATACAGTTCTACAAAGTTTTGTCAAAATCGGATGACTATAGCGTATAGCTGCAGTACAAATGATCGTTCGAAAAAGAAGTTTTAGTTAAAAAAAAACTTTTTGTATTGAATGGAATCTCCTCCAAATTTCGTAATTCTTAGTTTGTAATGCTTTCCCATGATTCCACAATATTTGGTCGAAATCGGATATCTATATACTTAGTATAGCTCCCTTAGAAAAGTAAGGACCGAAAAGTAGCTGTTCCGGCAACCCAATTATCAGTCGAGTGCGCTTTTCTACTCTAAAGTTTAAGTTTAATATACTCTGTACCTGTCAAAGTTTGCGTTAAGGTAAGTGAAGTACTGCCCATCATCCTAGCGGCCGGTGCAGCCCAGAAAATGGTTTGATTTTCTTATACGGATCGATAAATAATCCTAATTACTAATTATGTCCAAAAGGTACGAACCTTCTATCTATAAAACTGTAGGAGATATGACTTTTTTTCCAATTTGCGGGTTCGGAAGGGGGCGTGGCCAAAATTGAAAATAAACTTGATCTGCCTGCAAGTATAAGAAGCATAAGTCCCATACATGTCAAACCTCTATCTCTTGCCATCTCTGAGATCTGTTTGTTCATACGGACGGACAGACAGACATGGCTAAATCGACTCGGCTGTTGATGCTGATCAAGAATATATATAATTTATAGGGTCGAAGATGCTTCCATCTGTCTGTTACATACTTTTGCACAACTTAATATACTCATTGTACCTCTGATACAGAGTATAGAAACTGTCAATTCAATATATTCCTAAAATAGTATTGTAGCTTGGGTCGGGATCTTGACGGGAGGGGATTGAATTTAATATTTGTTTTTGGGATCGGGACGGGATAGCTTGGGTCGGGTCCCGGACGGGATACAAATTTCTTTCCCGCCCCCAACTCTACTTTGAATACCATTCAGTCCCGGCGTTTCGTGTTTTCCCCGGTTGCTAAGCTTATTTTATTTAGTAATGCCTTCAAATTGGGTTCGCCTGTTTCTCAATTAACATATAAAACTTGTTTTCGACTAATCTTTTCTATACATTTATTTATAGTCTGGATATTCAAAAATATCCCCCATAAAAGTCCATAAAAACAAAGTCATTTAAGTATTCTTTTCGAAAACTTTTAGTTTAGGAGATATAGTCCTTTTAGTGACCCAATGTGACCTAAATTCCCAAGCAACTGCAAACTTAAAGCGCGTTTATCTCGAAACCACGTTTTTCGAGCTGGCGGCCACGATATCTCCAGTTCAACTGAACCGATTTTGATGAAACAAAGTTTAATCGACGCAGAATTGTCACCATTCTCGGCTGAACCTCGACCATAATTTTAAAAAATTTTTTACTATTTTTTTTTTTACACTAAACTACAAAAAAAGGCCGAAATTGAAATTTCATTTGAAGTGGCCGCCATTTTGTCAAAAAAAATCGCAAAATTAAGTTTGAGGTTCAGCCGAGAATTACATCTATCCTGATTATAACCCCATTTTTTTTTTCCGACGCTCCTGAGGGCCCGGAATCGTGGCCGCCGTGACGACACCTTTTTTTGTTCACCAGGCCAACTTTGAAGGTCTCATTATCTTTGTGAACAGCCCTCGTATCGAGGCAAAAAAATTTTTTTTATTTACTTTGACCTTTTGTAATAAAATAAAAAAAAAAGTTTCAAATATCTTTTTGTTTCAAAATTAAGTCCAAAAAAAATCAAAGTCTACTTTAAATAGTTCTAAATAGTGGATGTTCCAGAGATTTCAAAATGGTCTTGAAGTTTCGGGTGGTTAGTTTGACAACTTGCAAGTCTTCGGTTGGTAAGTAAGCCGCTGGGCTTGAGACATTTCTCCAGGAAGTTTCTGCTAATGCTAAGAAAGTTCAGAATTTGTCTTTAAAAACTACTTGAGCTTAGCCCTTTCAGTCAGCAGTTTGTGTTTATACTAAGAATATTCAGGATTTGCCATTTGAAATTTTACTAAAGGAATTTATTTAGCAAAATTCTACGATTAGCTAATCTTAGAACAACTCAAAGCCTTAAACTAAACTTATAAAGATGTTTTCCCCTAACTTTGTCTATTTTCTAAGCAAACTTTAAATGGATTTCTGGTGTCGCCTTAGTTTTAATCAATAATTCCTAGAACCAAAGGCCCCCTCCACCCTCCACCCCTCACTAACCCACCCCCGCCACCAACACACAACTTTCAATTGGAATACATTTAATGGTTTTCTTTTAACAGAAACAAAAACAAAACAAAAAAAAGAATTCGAAATTCATTTACAAGATAAAAAAAAAAAACAAAAAACAGCGCCACATTTTTGCGCCTGGCTCACGCGATGAAATTCAACTGAGGCGAAAGCGAAGCAAATCAGCAGAGCGGGCGAGCGAGCGAAAGAGAGCGTCAGCGGGCACCGCCAGGATAGCAGCAGCAGCAGCAGACAAGGCCAGCACGTGCCAAAACTCTCGCCTAGTCACAGCCAGCCATCTCTCTTGCACAGCGGCCATCGCTCTAATTATAGGTTAGGTCCCAGGCAGCCAAAGACAACGCTGCGATTGGCCAGCCGCACCCAGCGGGGGGGCGTAACCGAAACCGGAGCGAAACTTGTTTTGAGCGCGCGCCGGCGCTCATGAATGAATGAACCGAACCGAACCGGACCCCACCACCACCATGGACCCGGGGCGCATCCATCCATCAAATGTTGGCTGTGATCGGTGGTGGATGGCTGGTGCCATCTCGCTTGCTCCGCTTGCGTCCAAACGAGGCTAACGGTGGTGGCTCTGAGCTCGCAGTCCCTCTCTCGGTGTGCGCACGCCAGTGTGTGAGAGACGCCCGCCCCACACAGCAGCAGCAGCAGCAGCGACTGGAACTGCACGGAACTGAACCGAACGGCCCAAGCTTTTTGTTTGCCTCGAAACAGTTGCAAGCCTTTGAACGATCAGCGACGACGACGAAAACTTTTGCGCGGATACAAACACAAAATACAAAACAAAAAAAAGCAAACAAATCATTTTTTTTCCGTTTGTGCCTGGCGCCTAACGTTGACGCCCGCCCGCCCGCTGTCACCAGACAACAGCAACAGCAACAGCAACAAAACTAACAACAAAAACAAACAATCAAAGCCCAGAAACCAAGTGCAAAAGTGCGTCTCCCGTTTTTTTTTTGGCCCCTCTCAATACACGGATTCAGTTTTGGGCCCAGTCCAACAGCGGCAACTGCCCAGGCCAGTAGTCCGACGGCAACAACTACGACAACGACAACGACAACAACAACAACCACGTGCTTAACAACAGTGTCAAATATCGAAATCGGAAATATTTTGGAAAAGAAAGTGCGAAAGCAGAAAATCCTTTTTGTTGCATATTTTTTTGCTCTTCATTTTTTGTATCTCCTGTGTATGTCTGTGTGTCTCTCTCTCTGTGTGTGTGTATGTGAAACAATTTTACCCCCCTTTTTATGTGATTTGTGTAGAAAAGAGGATCAACTCAATTCTTAACTCGAGAAAGTAAAACCCAAGATACAATCATTGTGCGGCTCAAATTGACAACAACAACGACGACGGCAACGCCCTCAGAATACGCAGCGGCAGCAGCAGCAGCAGCAGCATTGGACACTCAATCGGAAACCACAGCTAACGACATGCTAACGGACATGACACCGACGGCCGGTCAATTGTATGGCTCACAAATACCGGCCATGGGCATGAATATCACAAATATTGCCACACATTTGCAGAAGCCACAAGTTAATCCGGTAAGTGGGAAAAGTTAAGAGATGCGTTTGAGATGGAAGATTATTTGATTTGGGTGTAATGATAAGTGGAACACCTGAGGCATCTGGGAAAGATTTACTTTCCACTTTAAGGAAATTTACTTAATTTTGGTTCAAATTTGGAGGAAGGAAACTAGGGCAAAACTACTTTTATATAGATTAACTAAGGCCATCTTACAAAGCGGCACTAGAACAGCCTTCAGTTCGCCATATATTGCGTCGCTGAGACGCGTTGCTTGTATTTTGATTTGAGTGGAAAGAGGAAAAAAATGAGGCAAGCGACTTAGCTTCTTTCTATCTCTTCTTATCGTTACAGATCTGTTGATCCCCCCCTCATTCCAAGTAAAACAGTTTAAAGAAGCTACCCAACCATTCGTTATATATCTTTTCCTTGCAAACACTTTTGTTTGACCTAGCGAATACTCTAAGTAGACACCTCTTTAAAAGCTCGGCACACAGAGTAAATGTTAGATGAAATTTAATACAAATGAAAATTTACACTGGTAACATCTAACATCTGTCAGTTAATGATGTGAAGAACCAGTGAAGAAGTTGGGAAAAATCTGTATCATATTAGGAAGATTTTGTCACAAATCATTAACAAGTTCCTCTTGTCAGCTTTCAAGCGAGGTGATTTTCAGTGGTTTACCTGCCTTAAGCTTGACTTAAGATGTCTAGTTACTATCTCTAAAGAGTCAACTCCAATAGAACCAGTCCTATTTCATCAAAGAAGGCAAAATTTTCTAATTATTTAGAGATATTTTTCTTGCTATTACACTATCATCAGAGAATCTTCTTAGACAAGTGTAAAGGCAGCGCTAATATTAATAACCAACTGCTTAAAACTGTGATTTCTCAGAAAGACATTTAACAATCAGCAGTCGCCAACTAAAGACTGGATTTGAGCATCCATGAAACAGTACTGTATAGGCATCCAGCTCTTTTTGGAGTATCAATGCATAAGTTGTTAACAGCAATTTTTTTTGACCTGGAGTCAGCTTAACTCGTTACTAATTGAACATAAGAAAGGCCGCCGACAAATTTACAAAAAATTCAAAAATATTTAAAAATGCGTGACAAGTTTCTCTGACATTATCTTACTTTATGAGGAACATGTTAGATGTTAGATGCTGCTCGTTACAATTAGCCTATAAGATATGTACATTCAAGGTATTTAAGTTTAGCTTGGTAGTTTACACCCTTAGCTAGTCTAACCCTTAAAGAAAAATTTCTAAAATTTCGTTTCCACTTTATTAACTTCAGCTACTTAAACGAATTATACATAAATTTTCATTATTTTTGTATGTAGCTGAATTGAGATTTTGTATCTAGAGAAAAATCTTTACACTTATAAAAAGAGAATAGAGGAGTTCAATGCTATTTGAAGCATCTAAATTCCAAAAACTTCCCATTTCTGAACCATTCTGAATGCCAAATTATGACTTTTTATCGTAGCTCCCTCATATTGTCTCCTATTCTATAGGGAATCACGGACTATCGCTAGTCAAAGACCTTGTTGTACTTTTTGAACAGAAATTGTGTTTTAACACCCACATCGCAGACAGAATAAATAAAGCCAAGGGAGTTTTGGCATTGATTAAGCGCTGATTTAAAAAGTTTGACGACTCTTATACAACGAAAACTTTGTACACATCCTAAATATTACCTATTTTAAAATACTGCTCAAGTGTAAGGGTTCCTCAGTAAAAACAACAGCAATCGCTTATCGAATCTGTTGAGAAACGAGAAAGCAATGCCAACTTCGTCTATGCCAAAGTTTAGGTAAACTTGAAATTTTTGTGACCACTGACTTAACTTTGTGACCAATGACTTAATTTATAACCTTTATGTCTTGTGTGATTGGAATACCAAAAAAGTTTGTATGGCAGCTACAAGAAGTAATCATCCTATTTGCGCGGTTCCGACATATGTGCAGTGTGTAGCTAAAAGATATCTTTGTGCGAAATTTCAACTCGATAACTTCAAAACTGGGGGACTAGTTTGCGTAGAAACAAACAGACGGACAGTCGGACGGACAAAGCTCCATCGACTCAGCTCGTCTTGCTGATCAAGAATATATATACTTTATGTGGTCGGAGAAGATTCCTTCTCTACGTTCCAGCTCGTCAATCAATTCAAAATATAAAATATTTTACAAGATTAACTCAAACATTTTATTCAAAGATTTGAATAAAATGGATTGGTTTAAACTATGACAGTCTTAAAGTAATTGAGCTATATAAAGATTTGGGTAAGATTACCTTAAGCACTGAAATTGAATATCCTAGGAATCGGTAATTGTTTTGGTGATTTGAGAAGACACTGTTTCCTTTTTTAGAATACTTTAAGAGAAGAGAAGTCGATTACTTGAGAGGGTCCAAGTAACCCCCGAGTAATATCTTCTTTATACAGCACACTGGTTTTTCAAAATGCCAAGTGTTTTTGGGTCTAGCTGCTACTTCCTCGCCCAGTCTTTACTGTCGTTGATTTTTAAGGCGTTAAAGCATTCTCTGGCCCTTGTTCTCAAGCTGAACTGAGTTTTTGATAAGCCTTAGCTTGAAGCTTACTTAAATAATCCACAGTTATCTCTATGAGTTAAATACGAAACCAGATAAGAGATAAAGCATGGACAAAACTAAAAAACATTATCAACATCTCCCACCATTTTTGTCACTTTCATAAAAAAAAACGTGAACGATTAGCTAACTTTGTCAGTGCCGGAGTTTTAATACCCTTGCAAGTGCTTGTTTTGATACTGATTTCGCCCAAAATTAGCAAAATCTGTTTGAAGGTGTATATTATGTCCAATTCAAAGTACGCTCCTATGACAGCAATGAAAGCTACTAAATGCTATTCTCATCCAGTTTGGACAAAACTTTGTAGAATGAGGTAAAAAAAGGCAAAATTTTAAGGCGGTACCATTCAGACCTATCTTTTGTTAGTAAGCTATACCATAAACATAGTTGTCCGAATTTCATCAAACTTAGTAAGAATTCTAAAAAAGCATAGAAAATTATAAAAAACGACGGAAAGAAGACGTTTCCTTTGAAAAGAAACAAGTATTTTTCACTAAAATTAGTATTTCGACCGATAGTTCCTATGGTAGCTAAGACATATAGTCATCCGATCTGGTCGGTTCCGACAAATTAGCAGCGTGCAGTAAAAAGAATAGTTTGTCCAAAATTGAGGCCCGATAGCTTAAAAACTGAGAGACTAGTTTGTATAGAAACAGACGGAATGATCAAGACTATATTCGGTTAATGGCGTCTGAAATGAATGCGTTGCAAAATTCTGGTCAAAATGTAAGAATATATGTAGCAGAGCAAGCACTCTTCTTTTTCAATAGTTTGGCAGCTAGTGGCCCATATATATGTGTATATATTCTTGATCAGCATCAACAGCCGAGAGGATATAGCCATTTCTGTCTGTGTTTCTGTGTGACAAAACAGATCTCAAAGATGATAAAAGAAAGAGATTCCACATGTATGGGACAAAAACTTCTTATACTTGCAGGCAGATCTAGTTTTTTTTCTTTCAATTTTTTCCACTCCACCACAAATTGGAAAAATCGGTATATCTCCTACTGCTTTATAGATAGATGGTTCGTACCTTCAAAACATTTTTAGTAATCAGAATTATTTATCGATCCGCCAAAGGACTGATCAAGATAAGGCTAACAATAGTCAATTTATAAGCAAAAGAAAGTTCTCAGATGCAGCGCAGCTTTCTGCTGTTACGTCTCGCGCACTCATTAAGCTGAAAAATGAACTGAATGCTGAGCCAAAAGCTTTGCTGAAAAGGGACTGGGATTCAGCACACCGATAATTTTGAAATATTGCTGAATCATTTTGTGTCGACACTGTGGTTCAACAGATCTTGATCGAATAAAACAAAGATTAACCACCAACTGCAAGAATACCCAATTAATATAGGAAATTAGGATCGATACTTTTGACTTCGTATCTTATATCTTGAAAAAGTGCACTGAAACAATTAATAGTAACTATTTAGAATTCCAAATCCCAATCATAAAATTTCTGGATACACGACAAAATTTGAAATAAATATTATGAATAATAAAGAATTCCTATCTTTAGGATCGGATTAACAATGTACAATCTACATGTTCTCTGGCTTTAGTTAGGCTTTAGTTAGGTTTTTGCCCTTCTACTTGAATTTCAAGTAACTCGAAAGAGTGGTCTGTCGGTTATTGACATTCATCCGTAGGTTTAAAGACCTTATAAGAAAAGTCCGCAGCATTAAAATCTGTTGATCATATCTAACGGCGCAAGGCACCAATAGAGAAATTGAATAAATTAGGCGCCACGACCTTAAGGAGAATAGCATTTGAGGGTTTAACGGCAAATGTTAAACCACAATTGACATTTTGCTTCAATTCTGATAAGAAGATATCTTTTAATTCACCCTCTATAGCAATTAAAGCAAAACTTTATAAACATGATCCATTAATTTTTCATAGATTCGCCATTTGACTTTTTATATGCCTGCGAGCTATCGGACCGATCCACAACATGTTAGTTTGATCAAGAGAGCGTCGAAAACTATGACCTCTTCTTTCCAAAAACTCTATGAAAACGCACCTGCATGCTTCTAGTGTGTTTGTTTCTTAAAAGCTGAAAACTCAACCTAAAGCTTTGCCGTCAGTTCATCTTTCAGCTGCAAGTGTGCGCGCGCACTTAGTGCAGCAGCCCAATACGTACTGTGCATACACTTTGTCACGTACAGAATATATTACAGTCGTTCTGGATAGACTTTCTCACTTGTTTATGCTTAGATTTGGAACTACCGAACTTAAGTACCTCATATCATAAAAAATACGATTTGATATAAAGATGTGCCACTTGAACACAAAATCGTGTACCAATTGTGCGACAAGTATCTAACAGATAGCTTCACATGGTATCTATCAACCACTTACATGGCATTAGGCAAACAATAACAACAACAGCGGCACAAATAAACAATAACAATCGACAACAATGGCCAGGGAAATAAAAACACCGCTAGACGCCGCCGCCGCCGCGGCCATAACTGCCGGTAGTAGCTAACAGACAGAGAGGGAAAGACAGCCGTACTCTGTACCTTTTCACAGGCCCTGTCCCGGCTCAGCTGGACTCCTTTTGTTTGCCAGCGAGTCGATGATTGAGCCGAATGTATCTATGGCTGCTGCTTCAAACTGCCGCTGCTCCTGCTAAATCGATTAGATGCGGCTTGTTTAGCATTCCGTGGCGCTGTGTGCAAACGAATTTCACGCTACGGCTTAACAGATACGCCAGGCCACCACCACAGCCGCAGATACAGATACAGCGCAGCACTCGGTGCTCAGGTAAGCGCCGCTTTTCTCCGTTTTTGGTGTCCAAATCAATTATGCGGGCTCACTTGAGGTGTGATTTTGATTTTTCGCAATTCGCTGGGATCGAATTACGAGTTGGTTTTTTTTTCTTTTGACTTTGAATGGCTAATTGACTTTTTTGGTAATGCTGTTGTTGTTGCTGCTTTTCCCTAGCGGAAGCAAACACTTAAACTCTCAACTCTAATGATTTCGACTCGCAGATTCGCTCATCAATTTTTATTTGAACTGCAGCTTTGATCTGAGCCGCCAAAAACTTCGACCCACAAAAAAATGAAAACTAAAGCATGGCCATGCCGTGATGAACTGAAAAACACTTGAATTTCCTGCTCAACTAATGATGTTTGAGCAGAGATCGAACTGTAGTTATGTGGGCCACAGATGATGATTCGATAGTGAACATTTAGGAAATATGCAAATTTAACACCGAGAATTACAAATTTAGCTGGAAGCTAGGACTGCAACGCTTTAGTTCACATGAGGAAACAGCAAGCTGTCAATAATATTTCTAGTCAAAAAGAGATCTTAAACTTTAAAAGAACATAATTTTAAGTGTAGAAAATAAATTAGAAAAGTGACCGTACAACAAAATGTTCAGAGTTTTGGCTAAAAAAGAGTCATACTTTTCAATGAAAGTGACTAATCGGACCAGGTTACCCTTAAATTAGTAATATAAAGGTGAACCTCGTAGATAAGGAAGGACGTACCCTGCTTTCTCAATATCTGGGTTAAGGCAATAAGATATATTTTTGTACCAAGCTGTACCAAATTTCGGGAGAGGCAGGGGGGCTCGGCAAAAATGAATTTTGATCTGCCTGCAAGTGTTAAAATTATATATCCCATACATATAACAAGAAAGATAATACTGATTACTAAATATGTCCAGAAGGAACCAACCTTCTATCTATAAAACTGCGGGAGATATGACGTTTTTTTTCAATTTGCGGGGGCAGGAGGGGCGTGGCAAAAGTAGAAAATAAACGTGCTTTGCCTGCAAGTATAAGAAGCACATGTCAAACCTCTATCTCTTACCATCTCTGAGATCAGACAGACGGACGGATGCTGATCAGGAATATATATATACTTTATAGGGTTAGAGATGCTTCCTTCTGCCTGTTAAATACTTTTGCACAAACTTAATATACTCTGTGTACCTCTGGTACAGAGTATAAGAACACTAGGTAGCTCTAAGCAGCAGTGAACAATTGAAGTCAGTGCATCAAGAGTTTCGGAGTCCTTTATCAACACTGGCTACTACGATTCAAAAGATTCTAGAATCTAATCTACGATGTGAAAATCTCATACAACATATATAAAACAGCTTCTCGTTTCAAACTATTTGCTTGACAGTTTGAACTAAGGGCTTAAGTTAGACGTCTTCAACTCTTACAGACTAGGCTGTACATTGTTGATCATCTTGAAATTCAATCACTACGTAGTTATGTAGTACAAGTAATTGCAAACTTAGATTATTCCATTGGGCTAATCTTGGTATCAGGGATGCAAATATGAGTTGAAGAACTATCATATATTTTTGACTCCTTGAACTTGAACCCAATCCGGACCATTTTTTTTCGAAAACTGAGGTTCAGTTCGGCGCCAATTTAACAAATTCTTTAAGGGTATATCCAGGGATATGTTGTAAATCTCTGGTCATTTAAGTATAAATGATAAAGTATGATTACTTGATTAATAATGAAAGAAACCGGGCGGTATAGTTGACTGTCGATAAATGATTTCCACGTTCAGCATACGACTCTAAATCTGATAGCTATTATTCAAGAAGATTTCCAATCCATCGAAAATCCTCTAGCTCAAACAAATTGTATTACTATTGCATACTGAACTTAACTAGAAAAAATTGAGCCAGTTGTTTGCTGCTCTTAAAAATTTATTGCATCAGAGTTCCACCTTAAAACACCAGAAGGGAACTTTGCCAATTTATAAAACATCGTTAAAGCTGCATGATTCAAAATTACTTCCAGGTAATTTTTTTTACGCTTGGATTTCATGTCCTGCAATTGTTCTAAAGCCTAAAGCTAAGTTCACACTGGCCAATAATTTGGACAAATTTCGGTTCAAATTTGGCTAAATAAGCCTAAATAGTGTACTTTTTGGCCATATTAGAGCAAATTATTTTTAACTGGAACCATTGCTTTAGTTTTCAGTCTTACAACATCTTCTATCATGGCTTTTTACCAAAATATTCATCGAAATTCGGACAAATTATTTGCCTGTGGTAACTTAGCTTGGTTGGTATATTATATGAAAAACTTTTCAAATTCATAGGCGAATCAAGACGAAATGCAGGCCTACTAGATTATCATATCTAAAGTGACGAGCAGTGCAAAGGAAGTCAAAGTCTTGTGCCTCGCTAAATGTTCTTTGATGTATTATGAGCTCAGTATCAATATTGGCTGCAATGTTCTTAAGGTTGAGACTTCAAAATTTACTTCAGACCAAAAAACAATAGCAAAGCAGCCTAATGCAGACATGCTTAAGAGCCAAAAGAGAGTTTTCAAAATTTTAAGTATTTAAATTTAGTTTTCAACGTATTAATAACTCGAGAGTCAAACTATACTTATTTATTCAAGCGAACCTTGGGTTCGAACCAATTCCTTGGACTCAGGGGTTCCTGGAACCGGTCCCCAAACCAAACCTAGTGCTTTACATTGGGTTCGAACCCCCGGAGCGAAGATTTTGCAGAATTTTGGAGGCTTGCAGCCTTGGTGGATATATTCCACAATAAGCGAAGTCATTATTAAGATTTTTATAGTCTGTAACAGAGGTAAACAGAGTATATTAAGTGTGTGCAAAAGTATGTAACAGGCAAAGGGAGGATCTCCGACCCTAATAAGTATATAGATTCTTGATCAGCATCAACAGCCGAGTCGATCTAGCCATGTCCGTCTGTCCATATGAACAAACAGATCTCAGAGATGTTAAAAGATTGACATGTATGGGAAATATGCTCCTAATACTTGCAGGGATCAAGTTTATTTTCCATTTTTGCCAAGCCCCCTCTCGCCCTCGCAAGGTGGAAAATAGTCATAGCTCCCACAGTTTTATAGATGGAAGCTTCGAACCTTCTGGACATATTTAGTATTCGGGATTCTGTATTGAAAAGCCATAGCAACTTAGGCCTTGGGCTCTATAAAGTGTCCACCTAAATATCTACCTTGAAAACAAAAAGATTTATAGAGTACCAGAATATATGTTCTAGCCGCCTGGTTTGATTTTAGTCAAAGTGGTTGTTAGCCGGCTCAAGGTCGAGGATTGATTATAAATGAATAATCATCAGAAAATCAACAAAGATTACATATGAACCCACCTGACAATCGACCTCTAGAATGGATCCATTTTCGATATTTTTTTAGAAATTTTCTCCTACTAAATTCGGTCCGAAAATGTATTTCCTGTAGCTCAGTTTGTGTCAGCAAAACGTAAGTTCTCGATACACGTTTTCGGATCCGTTCTCAACACTTTGTCGATTGCAAAAAAGGGTCAAGAACGGATCGAAAACTGAATGTTTTCCGTTTGAAACTTTTATTTAAGAGAAACTATCTTAATAACTGAAGTCCGTTTAAAACCCGCAATTCTAACAAAAAGCTGACTTTGATTTTTAGAGAAACTTACGTAAATCTCATATGTCCGGAAAAATACAAGAAATTGTCGGGTGGAAAGCAGTGGTTGCGTAGACCGAACTGTTTCGGCTGTCTCCCGTCAAAGTTCTTCCGTATGCTTCAAATACTGTTACACCATCAAGCCATTTGCAACCTGGAGAAAAAGAGAGGATTGCAATAATGCAAAATTTTATAGAATAATTTGAATCGGGGTCAGACGACTAAGGGCTTTAATAGTATTTAGTAATATTGTCAAAGGCAACATTAACTTTGTGCATGATCAGAGAAACAGAAATAAAATGCATCGCCAATTACATTAATTACAGGTGGCTCAGGGTGGCTCAGCGGCTAGTGTGCGCGACCGCTGTGCAAGAGGTCGTTGGTTCGATCTCGCCTCGGAACATCTAATGAAAAGTTTTTTCTTTGAATAAACTGTACACCCGGTCACCCCTCTCTGCTGTTGGCGCCAGCTTTGTAGTAATTAGCCATGAAAAACTTCTCAAACTGCCATTCTGATTCGGTAGGTCCCTTTCTCTTGCGCGAAAATTAGAAGCGCACAAGCCAAGAGATTGAGAGAAGCTTGGCTTTGGCCTTTTGGGGCTGTGTCAACTTACATTAATCTTCGGAATCCATATTAATTATCTTAATTATCTTTACTTTGAACTAAGGGTACACCGAGTACATTACGTTTGTGCAAAAGTATGTATTCTTATTAACCATCAACTGCCATGTTTGTCTGTCTGCCCGTCGGTCTGTTCGAATGAACGCATAGATCTCAGAGTGGGTCAAAGATAGAGGCTCGACAGGATTGCTGATTACTTTTCATGTTTCAATTTGAAAAAAAACATTACATTTTCGACAGTTTGAAACTCAGGTTTGCTGATTAAGATCGGATGCACGACAGTCAAGTTAAGAGCAAAAGAATGTTTAATGCAACAGCACACTAGCAGCACTGCTTTCAGCTTGCTACTGCAGCCTTAAAATTCAAACGACACAGAGAACAAATGGATATTCAAAAATATCCATTTGATGATTTCCGTATCCATTTGAACTGGATATGTCTTTAATAAACTTTTACTCATTCAACGCAGTTGAAAATCGTACATAGGATATGTAAAATGATCATTCTTTGGACGATTTTCAGCTCCGTTGGATGAGTAAAAGGATAATAATGAAATATCGAGTACAAGTGGATCTTTTTTTGGATCTTTTTTTTCAGTTTAAGCATACACTTCCGTTGGAACTGAGTATATTATAGTCGGGCTTGAACGACTTTCTTAGTTGTTAAGATTTGTTAAGATTTGAGTTTGCTGAGGAGTTTTCTTACAAAATCCATTTGAAAAAGTATTAATGCTCTGCAATTAAGGCACATAAAGCTACCATTTGCCGCTCGTATCGAATTCCCGGAACAAAAAGTCAGCAGAGGTCTTGATATTTTCCTTAATTGAACGTAAATTTTTTTTAATTTTATACCTAAAAGTCTCAATTAAAGACTGAGGTAGTTACTAGCTAAATTATTTATTAATTACAATTTTAATAAGCGGTTGATTAAAGTTTTTATTAAAAGTGAAACTTATATCGTGACTTTTAGGGTTTTCCGTAGTTGTGGCAGTCGTGAGGTTTCTGTTAGTCGGAAAGCACGATGCAAGCACTTGTCGCTAAACTCTGCTGTGAAATAGAGATGGGAGCGGGCTATGTGGAAGTGTGGAAAGAAAATAGCACGAAAATTTGTTTGTAGTTATTGACTTACCTGCGCCATGTTACACAAATGCTGTTGGTTTGCTCATTCGGCATTATAATAGATGGTTTCTGCCTTTTAGCTAGGCCATCCTTAAATATTATGGTTCGTGAGAGTGTGGTAGCATCATGTGCATGTACGTGCGCACATCTCTAATCTGAACCAATTAGACTAACTTAGAAACCAAGCTACAAACAGGTTTGAGCCGGTTCGGCTTTAACCGTAACCTGAACTGAACCATTTAAATAACAGACTTTCAGAGGCTGAACCTTAATCCGAACCAGGTTTGATGGTTCTTTAGAATATCATGGGTTCCAAAGGTTTTCGACAATAAAGGTTCCTTCCATGTCCCTTGCTGAATTTTGGATTGTGGCTTAGCTCTTCTGCAGATGGTTTGGCCGCTTACCAACACCATTTGTTGGTATAATTTCTTGTGCTATATCACATTAAGAATGATTACTCATCTGTCATAACTCATACGTGATTGACAAATGACAGTAGCTGCTGGGAGTTTCTACTAGTGCATCTTTTGTGGCACAATTGAACTCTACCCTCCCTCCCTCCCTCCCTCCATCACTCGCTCTCTCTCTGCTTGCCACTCTTTTGGGAAAATTGATGAGGTTCTTTGCATGCCAAGGCAATTGCATGACACTTTTAATAGAGTTAACATAAACCAGCTTGGCCAAATAGGCGCAAAATGCTTGAGGTAACCAACCTACCAATTCAGCCTCACCTCCAGCCCCTCCAGCTCCTCCTCACTGTCCCGGCCCGGCTCTTACGAAATATGCCATAAGCGCAAAGTGCAGACGCCACGCAACTGCGTGTGCCTATAAAATGTTGGTACAAAAACAACAGCAACACACAAAATGTAAATAAATAACCGCAGAACGAAACCAAGTCTAAACGGGTCTCCACTCTTTGGCCGCATATGCATATTGATGGAGCTGGCGACCCAGCAAAAGCGTTTATTAAAATTAATACCACATCAATCATTTAACAAACGCGCTGTCGGCCAAGTTCAAAGCTGCTGCTGAGGCTAGATTGGGGCCTAGACTCAGCTCTTAGGTCTCTGGTATAGAGGAGAGGGGGCCGCCGCCTGCTTAAGAAAGTTACACATGCGCATTGGTTTTAATTAAAAGCGTTTAAAGACTCGAACAAAAAAATATGATAAATTACCAAGACAAAACTGAAATTAACATTTGTCTGCCTCTGCCTGGAAAAAGCTACCACAGAGATTATTGAAAGACGCGACGGCCTGTTGAATTATTGAAAATCATGCAACGATGTTGCCGTTTTTCCCATGAACAACTCCAGCTCTCAGCCTCATTTGTTCAACGTTCGTCGGCATAATCAGCATAACAAAAGGAATTAAGCAATAAAATATTAATGAAAATAAAAAGGAAAAAAAAAAAACTAAAAACGAAACACATGAAGAAGATCGCCGCGTCATTGACTAATTTGTTGTGGTTCTTAAGCGCTCGACTCTCTCACTCTGACTCCTTGCTTGCCTGTGAGCGAGCAACTGTTAAGAGGCGCCAGGGCGCCGCTCAAGCCTTTGCGGTAGCCCTGACAGGCGCCCCATAGAGTTTGTGGACAGTCGGTACACTGGAAGAATTTTCTATCCAGATTTGGGGTATACAAGAAAGATTATAAACAAACATTACTAATTGACCTGTAGCCGTCTAAATCCGTCTACGATTGATGTTCAAAAAGATCCCTAATACAGTCACATTCATAAGTTTGTTCTTGAAACGAAATCAAGCTCTTACTTTTAGTACAAATCATTCTTGGGTTACACAGATAAGAAAGAAATACAACCGAGAGCGTAATATTTCTGTTTTGAGCATAAACCGGGACTGATGTGAGACCTCAACAGAATACAATTAGGTACAAAAAAGATTGGCTTAAGGGGGTCTTCTCATTCAAAACCCGTTTTTTGGACCCTTTTTAAAAAAATTCTTATTTGAAAACGCAAAGAATAATTGAAAACTTTTTTTATTTATTGTATTACAAAAGGTTCAAAGTAAATAAAAAAATTTTTTTTGCCTCGATACGAGGGCTGTTCAAAAAGTAATGAGACTTCAAAGTTGGTGGTGAAAAAAAGGTGTCGTCACGGCGGCCACGATTCCGGGTCTCCGGAGCGTCCGAAATGAAAAAAAAAACGGGGTTATAATCAGTATAGATGTAATTCTCGGCTGAACCTCAAACTTAATTTTGTGATTTTTTTTTGACAAAATGGCGGCCATTCAAAAAAAAAATTTCAATTTCGGGCTTTTTTTTTGTAGTTTAGTGTAAAAAAAAAAATGTAAAAAATTTTTAAAAATTATGGTCGAGGTTCACCCGAGAATGGTGACAATTCTGCGTCGATTCCACTTTGTTTCATGAAAATCGGTTCAGTTGAACTGGAGATATCATGGCCGCCAGTTCGAAAAACGTGGTTTCGAGATAAACGCGCTTTAAGTTTGCAGTTGCTTGGGAATTTAGGTCACATTGGGTCACTAAAAGGACTATATCTCCTAAACTAATTCGAGTTTTCGAAAATCCTTTTGGGGGATATTTTTAAATATCCAAGCTATAAATAAATGCAAAAAAAAAAGTCGAAAAAAAAAGTTGCTCAATGAGAAGACCCCCTTAAATCAAGTATTTTGGGATTGAAAAAATCGTACTTAATCCAAGAATTTTGTACTTGAATCAAGTATTTTCGTATTCAAGTAATTCAAGTACAAAATTAACGTTTTTTTTTCTGAGTGTTGTAACTAGACCTTCGACTCAATGCACCGTTTTAAAGAGAAAGAGCTCGGCTACTTACAATTGTAAGTGATGCTAGAAGTAATGTAAACTTTAAAAGAATTTTTCTCAGTGTTTTTTTGCTCTGACTGCTCGACATATTTACTTAATATGATTTGGCTTAATGAATGCCTGTGGCTTTTGTGCGGCTGTCTGTAAATTTTTCACCTTTGACAAAAGGCTGCCGATGCAATTAACTTGCGTCATTTGGAAAATTAGTTGGCATGATGCTGCAAAAAAAAATTTGTATATGTATATATATATAGAAAGGGCAAAAGGAGAGAAAGAGTGAGAGAGAGAGAGAGAGAGAGAGCCTTACAAGGTCGCTGCTGTTTGGTGGCTTCAAAAGCACCGCCGCTTGAAAAGCATTTTCAATTGGGTTTCCCTTGCCTGGCCTGGTGTTTGGTCGTTTTTTATTTCTTCTTTTTTTTCAATTACAAAGACCACGCACCAAAAAAAGAATGGAAAAAATTGTGTGCGTGCTTCTGACTTGCAGTTTTGTTTGGCATTTAATAGAACGGCCCGTCTGTCTGTCACTCAGCCAGTCAAACGTTGCGTATACGCAATAATTTAGAATTAATTTACATGCAAATTTCCAACCGGTAGGAGACTTGGGTGTGACCCTGACCAGTTTTTGGAGACAAACATGGGGGCGAGCTATGCTTGAATGTAAATCAAAGATCAGCTGATCCAAGTCATATTAATTACTGTCATAGTTTTGCAGTTTATGAGGTGACAGTTTATATCTTCTTTTTATTTAGTCAAATTGTTAATCAAAAGTAGAAATTTCTAGAACCATCAGAGATTTAGTTCATACGGTTAGATCTAAGTTAAACTGGGATCACTACTGGTAAGTTTCCTATTAAAACTTATTTTTATTAAACACTTCCTCTAGACAACAAATTACAGAGATATTGCTTTAGTAGATCTTGAGTTCCTTAGGTAAGTTTACATACATAGACAAACAGTTTTCGTTGAAGTACTTCTCTTAAAAAACATTTTCAGACTTAAAGCTTTACTAAAACTTAAGTTTATAAGGTTAGATCTAAGTATTTATGACAGGGATTAAGGGGGAAAACACTTTGCGAAAAAAATTCGATTTTTTTTGCATATTTTGTAGCGATATTCAAAAATATCCCCTAAAAGGATTTTCAAAAATTCGAAATAGTTTAGAAGATATAGCCCTTTTATTGACCCAAAGTGACCCGATATGCCTAGCAACTGCAAACTTTAAACGCGGTTATCTCGAAACCACGTTTTTCAAAATGGTGGCCACGATTTAGAGGAAACCAGTTGACCGATTTTGCTCGGAAGGGCTTATACGACGCAGAATTGTCGTCGCTATCGTCGGCCCTCAACTTTTGGATACCTATATTTTAAGTGTACTTTTTTTACACTACACTACAAAAAAAGGCCAAAAAAAGTTTTCAAATGTCCGCCATTTTGTCAAAAAATTACAATTTTTTTCGGAGGGCCGAACGATGCACATTAGTTCTAAACAAACTTTTTCTTTTTTTCAAATCATCCAAGTGCTGCAACCATGGTCACCAGTGGGCACCTTTTTTTATTCATAATTTTCGGAGGCCGATAACTTTCTGAGCGGCCCTCATATTGATAAAAAAATTTTGAATTTTCCTTTCTTCATAAACTATTTAATAAAAAAACAAAAATAAAAATCTCTTATAATTTTTTTCTGGAATTTTTTAAAAACCATCTACTTTGCTCATCGCAAAGTGTGTTCCCCCTAAAAGCGAAACAAATTTCGGTTTCGGTCAAGGCATTTATGTTGGATATTGGCCTTTTTAATTGTTTAGGAAACGGATAGGCAACCTCTGTCCGATTCCCATAATCCCAGCCGAAATATACGATATCTATGACCAATTCCGACTCTGGGCAAACCATTCTTTGAAGACCTGGGCGCTGGCTCCAGAAGACTGGCTTTTTGTAGACTCCTCAAAATGGTTCAAATAGAGAGTTTGCGCAGAATCTCCCTTTACTAGGCATCACAATGGGCCAAAAGGCCTCTGGGTGAACTCGGCCTTTGCCGAGCAGCCTATTGAACCTAACCTATGACCCGAGATAAGCAAACCGACTGATACCGAAAATCGTTTCGGTTTTAATACCTGGTTTAAAACTTCAAAAAAATCTAGTAAAACTTCAAGATTCACTAGCTCCACTAAACTTTGGATCGATCCATCCGATCTTCATATAAACTTCACAACATCAACTCGAGCTTTTCTTCATTGACTTGAAAAATGGACCTGATGACACTCGAGTATCATGAATAAACTAAAATGAATGTAAAATTAAATGAGGGTTGGCCTTTGGGGCGTGTCGTTTTCCCCTGTCTCATCATTATCATTCCTACCGATTGTCAGCAGTTGTCACCTGCAACATATTTGATGTCAGGTCAAATTAGTTGTAAATAATAGAATAGAAAATGCTAGACTCCCCGCCAACACACACACACACACACACACACCTTATACCACCCAGACCATTATGAGTACGTTCAAAGTGTAAGGTGTAAAGCGCGCACGCTCATTAGAAGCGCATTCAGACCATTCACCATGAAGTGGGTAATTGCCTTGCACTCAGACTCTGTAGTCAGTCAGCCAGCCAGCCAGACGGTGTCTCATATTCATGCAAATGCATTTGTATGCGCATATATATATATAAAATATATTTATAAATGATTATAATAAGAAAAATTTATGTAAAAGGCAATTCAATTTGCAATTAGCATTTTTTAAACATTTTCATTAAAAAACAGTTAGGAATTTGCATAAATTCTATTTAAAATCAAAATGTTTGCAAAGATTAACTCGTGTTGTTGTTATTTTAGAAAGAAAATTATTACAAGTACTTTCAAAGAAAACAAGCATCAGGAGAAAAGTGCTAGCAAGATGTGGAGAAACTACTCAGCAGCAGTTCTCTAAGAATTTGGACATACACGTATGCTAAGGGTTGTTATTCAACTGCAAGGCGTGTAGTTTCCATAGAAGTATCACTCTGCACTGGATTTTTAGTAGTTATTTAGCTATTTCCACTTGATAAACTACATATTTCATCCAATAGTTTTTCTTTATACTGCATTTCAAATATATACACTCCCAGCTAGCAATATGTGCATTTTCTGACACTTTTCTGACACTTTTTATGAGCATTGACCGTCATAGTGTGCCCAAAAAGGAGTCCGGAATGAGCGTTTTTTAACTCTGTAGCAGAGGTACACAGAGTATATTTAGTTTGTGCAAAAGTATGTAACAGCCAGAGGAAAGCATCTCCGGCCCTATTAAATATATCTCTCTCTGTCTGTCCGTGTGAGCGCACAGATCTCAGAGATGATAAGAGATAGAGGTTTTACGTGTATGGGACAAAAACTTCTTATACCTCCAGGCAGATTAAGTTTATTTTCCATTTTTACCACGCCCCCTCCCGCCCCCACAATTTAGAAAAAACTTCATATCTCCGTCAGTTTTATAAATAGAAGGTTCAAACCTTCTGGACATATTTTGAAATCAAGATTATTTATCGATCCGTCAAAGGAATGGTAAAGATCGGATGAACGGTTGTCGAGTTATAAGGAAAACAAGCAATTATTGGCAGCTCCGGTCGCAAAGTTGGTTTCCAGAATATGTTATAGTCGGGCTTGACCTACGTTCTTTCTTGTTTTCTATGAAAATGGTCGCACTTAATGTGCAAGTATTCTGAGTCTAACCTGACTCTTTTCTGACACAGATATAAGTGCATTCACGCTCCTAATGAAGCATATAAAAACCTTCTAAAATACACAAAAAATCACTTTTCTAGGCACTTGAAGCAAAACATCCAACCAAAGCACCATTTTCGATTACCTGCCTACCTCAACACAGAAAATGCTAAGACTTAAGTGCTTTTTATGAGCCCGTGCTACGAGAGCACTGAATATCCTCCGAAGACCCTCAAATTTTTGTGTTTACCCCAAAAACGCTCTTTAGCTCACCTCTTTGGAACGATCCGAACTTTGCTTGCTAGAGTTCAAATATCTGGTCCCAGCGAACATTTTATAAATGCGCTCGCTTTGTGATCATAAATGATACTTGTGTCGGGACAAACCGGTACCCTAGCCGAGATTCTTCTTGTAGAGTCGTTTTTAACCCGTTCATTCGATCAGTATCGACTCATTTGAGACTTATGCGAGCCTTTTTCGAGTCGTATTTCAATAAATCACATTTTGAAAATATTCATGAGTCATTTTCGAGTTATTTTTTAATCGCACATGACAGTACTTTGTTTTCAATCATTAAAAGGACTCGAAAAAGACTAATCAAAAATTATAAACGATATTTGTTAAAAATGATTTTCCAAATGTTGTGTGGGGTTTTTATATAATAGGAATAACAAAGAGTTAGTTTTCTAATACATTGAATTTAGTCCACTAGGACTTCATGTAATGATAAACAAGATGATATCATGACATAAAGCACAACGTACTCTGATATATTTGTCCTTGATATGTGTGATATGTCTGTAAACCCGCCCCGACAAAAAAAAGTATGTTGACGGACCTAAGATATAAACGATAGTTTCGCTTAACATGTTTCTATTAGAAATGTACTTTGTACTTAATATCCTATGATTAACAGTGTCAAACGCTTTGCTGTAATCCAAAAATGCTAGGCAAGTAAAATTACTATTATCGACCTGTCTTCGAATGTCTTTAACTATTTTCAATATTTCTTTTGTGCATCATTTTCCCTTATTAAAGCCAGATTGTTAATCGCTAAGTATCAAATTTTCGTTAAGAAATCGTTCATCTGCGATACCATTAATTTCTCAAAAACGTTGGAAAGGAATGGAAAGATAAAACTTGGCCTGAACTCGTACTTGTAATTTTTTAAAATTTTAAGTACGTTAGGTTTTTGAAAATACTTAATTTAGATACGAAACATTGTAAGAACTAAAAAAAACGACAGTTGATATTATAGAAACGAGAACAAATGCTTATGAATCCAGAACATTTTGCTATTGGCTCAAGTACATAATGTCTTGGATTGAGTACAAAAAGACTTAACGTTTAAATATATTCTTTGTACCATGACTTTATTTTGTGACCAATGACAGTTTCCATATTTTTGTATTGTATCAAAATAAAATTTCGCTGTATATCTTTTGCAAAACAAAAACCAAAGCTCCATCGACTCAGCTTCTAAAAATATATACTTTATGTGGTTTTTTGTTTTCAATGAAACATTTCCAAACTTAGTATTTATCATTTCTGTATACTTTTTCAACGACTAACTTTTACACAACCTTTACCAGCTATTGGCACCAGCTGTGAAGTAATTTGCCTTGAAAAAGCTCCTCAAACTCTCGGATTCCCATTTGGACTTGCTGCTTTTTAGCGGCATTCTTTTTAAAATGGGTGTTTACAGATCAACGACTGTGTCTTTAGGTGTGTGAATTTATGCCTTTTAAGAGTTTAAGAATGTTTGCAATTTGTTTGGCATACGTAAAGGTACTGCTTAGTATACACAACCGCCCAAAACAAAAAACTTTATATAAAAAAGAACTCACCAAACATTTGGCACCAAAGCCCTCTGGCGCTCCCTTTGTTACCAAATGCACACTTCCAACCAAAGGTCTTAAGTAAAGACCACATATATACTAGATTGGTATTTTTGTGCATGGTTATCGATAGCTCAAGAAAGAATGGATTTTAGCTTGAGCCATACAGCGCTACATATTCATTATTAATTCAAGTTTAGTATTTCTTTATAATAGTCAATTTGGGTTCTAAGTATTTGGATCTTAGTCAAATATTCTCATTATAGTTAATAATCAACAGAAAATTCAAGATAATATGTAGAGGTTCGGCTCCGATGGAAACCTCGTCAGTACCTTCAGTTGCGTTAACATGATCATTGATAATAGTTTCTTGAAGTGCTGTGCTTTATCGAGTGCATTTTGAAATATTTGGTTATACCTAATAGAATGGTCAACAAAAGTTATAAACATGATCTCAAGAAATCCAAGTGCAAGGGCAAGCGATTGTAGTGAAACCTTGCGGATTAGGGTCACAGGAATATAGTTTTCCTGAAAGCTTCGTAATTCATATACATTTAAATTAAAACAAGCACTTGGCAGTGTGACCATAATTTAAGCAAGATTCTCAAATCTGGCCACACTAGGCCAAAACGGTAGAAGAAGATATTGCTGAATTTAGCTTCAAATTCCATTAAGAAGAGACGCTCGGCTTGATTCATATGTCTGTTTTTGTTTTATTTTATCTAAGTCAGTCGTTGTAGGGATTGAAAATCTATGGACTTATTCCAATCTTCTATATATTTTACCAAAAATATTACCGCAAAACATGCCCAGCACAAAACGCTACCCTCACTGCTTATTTTGGAACCCTTTTGCACCACAGAAAAAAACATTTTCGTTAATCGCATCCCGCATTTGCCTCATCAAAATACAAGTACGAAAAAAAAGGCAGCTGCCATACATTGGCATTTCATTTTCGTGGCAGCAATTTTCCTTTTTGGCCAAGAGTGTAAAACCGACGATTGCATAACCCAGCCATCCAGCCGGCCAAGCAGCCAGCTAACTAACAACAGCCACAATAACTTGTTATAAATTTTGTTGACACGAAGTCAAAGCGTTTTGTGTAGCGTTGATTTGAATGCAAGTTCATGAGTTAATCAATTTTAATGCATTGGCAACAGACAACAGCCAAGTCTGGGCACGTCTACACATTGATCGATCCCAAGTCGCCCCTCCGAGCCCCTTCGAGCAATCAATCGATACACAGCCTCGCCTGCGAATTGTTTGATCGTGTTGTAAATTTTTTTTCCAGCTTGGTGACGGCAATGGCGATGGCGACGTGCCTTATACGGCCGAGACTCCAGAGAGTCGGGGCAACATTATTTATTTATATGTATTTTTTTATAAAGCGTTGTATAACTTGATAAAAACAACAGCAACAACAGCGGGCAGGCCACAAGATTGGGTTACGTTTAAAAAAAAGCGCAAAAAAAAAAAAGAGTTTTGTGCGCTTGCAGAATGAAATGATTTATGGTCTGAATTACAGATAATTGTGATAATCATACCGAAAAGGCTCAGGCTCAGTCGCAGTTCGCATTTGCAGATATTTTGTGGTGGTGGTGTGTTCTTTTTTTCTCTGCTGTGTTGCTTTTTTGGCCTGAAATCGATATAAGAATCAAGCCAAAGTGAGAAAGAGGTAGGCAGACACAGACAGATAAAGGGAGCAAGAGGCAGATCTCATATTAGTTGGTATGCGTGCTTAAAATGCATCAAAGTTGCCATAATAGAGGGTAACAAGGACAGATCGAGTGGAAATCGAAACAACAAAACTGTATAATGAAAAGATATGAATTTGAGTTGAAGGAATGCAGGAACTAGTTTTACTGGTAGCTATCAATTTCGTTTGAACCAGTTCGTAGTACTAGAAAAGTTACGAGTGTGAAAGCTTGAAATAATTAACCAATTGCTAAATAAAATTTCAGCTTTTAAGCGAGCTGAGTCATGGATTGCCCTACCTAAGCGTTGTCTCCCTTTACCACTTTTACCATTTTTCTCCTTTGTCCAATTCATAAATCAATGTTTCGCATTCCATACATAAATCAGCTAACACTTTGCCGTCCAGCGACATTTACAGTTAATAAATAAAAAAAAAAGGCGCGCAAAAACAGAGAATTATTTGAACGGCACATTTTTTGCGAAAAAAAACTTTTCTGCAAGCACCCCAAAACACGATAAAAACTAACTGCAATTAAAAGAGTTGAAAACTTTTACGGCTTCCTGTCAAATGGGCCCCCGCCTCTGGTCGACCGCCTTCGACTTGTCAGTCAGGCACACTTCAACACTGCCAAGAAATATGACCACATAAAAAAACATGAAATGCAAAGCAGGACAGTAAGAGGCACATAAAACTAAATCTACACCCAGTGTGTGTGCGTGTGTGTTGTTGAGGAAAAGTGTCAGACCCTTGTTGGAACACACATTTTTTCTCCTAAGCCGCCTAAGCAAATAAACCCAGGCGCTTTACCCACACTTTCCACAAAGCCCAAGCACTAAATAGCCGTAACGAAAACAAACTGCACATCTCAGGCGCATACAAAGAAGATGTACCTCCATACAATGGATGACCGGTCAGTCGTACATTGTTGAAAAATCTGCACAAATCGCCTTTTCTTTTTATTATTGTGTTGCCCTCTTTCTACATAATGTGTACAGGGCAGGATCTTCTTTATTTTTCGAAAATGAGCAAAACCTTTTTGGGTTTTTGTTATTTTTTTTTTTTTTTTTGGGAAAGTGAAGTATTTAGACTAAGTTGATGCCTTGTGAGTGTGTGTACTGGTGTTTGTGTGACATGGGATTTTTTTGTATGTCATCTTTAAAAGAATTAAGGTCTTAGTTAGCTGATTATGTAGAAGTTTTGAGGTTAAATTGAAAACCATCTTTACTTCTTGTATGATATTCAGCTTTAACTAACAAGCTTTGGTTCAGAGCTTAAGGGGGTCTTCTCATTGAGCAACTTTTTTTTTTCGACTTTTTTTTTTTGCATTTATTTATAGCTTGGATATTCAAAAATATCCCCCCAAAAGGATTTTCGAAAACTCGAATTAGTTTAGGAGATATAGTCCTTTTAGTGACCCAATGTGACCTAAATTCCCAAGCAACTGCAAACTTAAGGGGGTCTTCTCATTGAGCAACTTTTTTTTAAACCCTCGTATTTTGACCTATGCGTTAAGTTTTCTCCGGTTCTACCGGACCGATTTTGATGAAACAAAGTGAATTCGACGGAGAATTGTCAGCTCTTTAAAACTGCATTTAAACATTTTTGATTTTTTTTTTTCCAAAAAATTACTTCAAACTTTAAACGCGTTTATCTCGAAACCACGTTTTTCGAACTGGCGGCCATGATATCTCCAGTTCAACTGAACCGATTTTCATGAAACAAAGTGGAATCGACGCAGAATTGTCACCATTCTCGGCTGAACCTCGACCATAATTTTAAAAAATTTTTTACTATTTTTTTTTTACACTTAACTACAAAAAAAGCCCGAAATTGAAATTTTTTTTTGAATGGCCGCCATTTTGTCAAAAAAAGTCACAAAATTAAGTTTGAGGTTCAGCCGAGAATTACATCTATACTGATTATAACCCCCGTTTTTTTTATTTTTCGGACGCTCCGGAGACCCGGAATCGTGGCCGCCGTGACGACACCTTTTTTTCACCACCAACTTTGAAGTCTCATTACTTTTTGAACAGCCCTCGTATCGAGGCAAAAAAAATTTTTTTTATTTACTTTGAACCTTTTGTAATACAATAAATAAAAAAAGTTTTCAATTATTCTTTTGCGTTTTCAAATAAGAATTTTTTTCAAAAGGGTCCAAAAAACGGGTTTTGAATGAGAAGACCCCCTTAAGAAAGAAAGTTTGTCGTTTACCTCGGAAAAGCACAACTCATGGGCGTAGATAGATTTCAATTAAGGGGCCCATAAGCTTTTCCGTCTCTGATTAGACCCTCCTCCACTGAGTTAAAACTCTCCATATCATATTCTATAGTACATCAATAGAAAATCTAGCCCTTTTTGCGGAAAAGGCTTGCTCATTTAGCCTTTGGATTGGTCATCCGTCACGGATGATATGCTGAATGAACATTTATCTCCTATGAGGAAATACAAAGAAAGAATAAGATAATTTAGATCATTCAGATAATGATCTCTGGAATGTGCCAGTAGAACAGGGGAATTAGATTTGTCTGAATGATCCCTTAGAAAATTCTGGCTACTTTCCGAACCGTTTTATTAACACTATCCGTCTGCTTCATCTCGGCTTCTTGAAAACTCGAAGCTCGTATATAATATCTGTTAATTTTGTGATTTTTTTGACAGTTCTCTTCCTATTTGTATTGATGGCGTCGATTGCTCGCCTGCTTCGTCGTTTCTGTATACTCTACTGGTTCATCACGGCGCAAATGGGATTGTTGCGCAGTTTCAGCAGCTCTCTGGGATGCAATTTTTTGGCGTCGATTGCACGCCTGTTTCCGCTCTTGACCGTCCAATACCGGAGCTCTCTATACAAGTACCATCAAAAACGCATTCAGTTGGTACCGTAGCATCTCCTACTCTTTACCGTCCATTTTCTGATTCTAATTCTAATCGTCAAACTATGCCAGGTAAAACAGAATTCATGTAGTTAATATCCATACTTAGACTCTGCTCTACTTATTAGACCTGAACGTTCCCTTTCGTACCATACAAACCGAAATATTTTTTCTAAAGATATTGACATATCGAGCTGGCACATTTTTTAGGGAAATTTTTGATTAGCATTTGTCCCTTCTCCCGACCTCATTTCTCCTGTCAATGCTTTGTCACTCGCTCACACAGCTTCTAGCCTCAGCATTCGGTTGTAAATATTGTGTTAAACATTAAATGAAGTCGTTAAAATCATTTAATGATGCACTCGTTAGTCACTCGCTCGTTGACAAGTGAAGCGAAGCATTGCATTCTAGCGAGGCGCAAAGGCGCAGAGGCACGAAGCCTCCGAGGCGAAAGTCATGTGGCATGACACTCTCAGCCATGTGTCGGCTTGTTGTCAAAAGACGGGGAATTGAAAGGATGTTTGATGGCATGCTAAATTGACAAATGCATGCAAAACACTTTTGGGCTGCCGCCGTTTTTTTTTTTTTTGCTTGTTTGCCGCATGCCGCCTCATTTTTCATAGCTAGTAAAAATTGCGTGTAAGTTGGCATGCAATTGGCAGAACTTACAGTACTAAACTTATAGATGTGATTTGAGCAACAAGTGCGGCCAGAGTCATAAGGTCAAGCTGCCAGCAACAACATGGCTGCCTGCCACACACACACACACACACACACACGCACACCAACAACCAGGCTAAACATTGTTGCTGTTGTTAAGGCCGCCAGCAACATGAGTTGCTGTTGTGCTGTGTTGCCGTTTGGCTGCTTAAGATGTATCTGCTGTGATTACCACCAGGCGAGCGTGTACTTAAGCATTTTATATGCTTTTTTTATGCCATGTTGTCCTTGTGCCCCAAGTCGAGACTCTCCAGACCATCCATCGTGTCTCTCCAGTCTCGCGGTCCAAAATTGGGTTTATAACTTTTCGACGCGGCGCGCGTTGAAATGGCGTTGATGATGTTCATGTTTCATGTTTGTGGCTTGATGAAGCGCAACGATTATCCCCGGCAACGGCAACACAGCAACAGCAGTAAAAATATGCCACAAATTGATTGATTTGCCACGGCACGAAGCCAGAGAGAAACTCGTTTCAGTTTCAATTTCATTTTTAAAGGCATTTTTATACTTATATTCGCTGCAGCCCAAAGTGGGCGTTGTTGCTGTTGTTGCTGTTGCGGCTGTAGTTGCTGGCGTGCCAAAATCTATCTATGGCGACAAAATATGCAAGCAAAAATTGTGCAACGCCTACTTGAACAGAGCCAAAGTATTTCTTTTTCTTTTTTTTATAGTATTTTACTTTACTTTGTTGTTGTTGCGGAACTGCCACACAACAATTTCCCAATTGAAATGTGTACGCGAAAATTGTTGCTGCTGTTGCCCATTTGACAAATAAGTTGCATGCAAATAGCAAAAGCAACAGCAGCAGCAGCAGCAGCAATTGCCACTGCATCTGCAAACTGCACGGCAGCAATTTGTCTGCAATGAATTAAATTCCAGTGCACACACACACACACACACACAGATACACACACGCACACTTGCATTTACTCAATGGCAAAGCGTATTTCCATTGATGAAAATCACCAGCATCACCTTTGACCATTTGGGTTGTTTGTCAAGAGCTGAGCTGACAGGGGCAACCAGTCCAAGAAGAAACGAACTCCTCAAAGCACTGACACCGGCATCGCACAGTGGGTTGGGTTACACGCAAAACTGGACTAAACAAATATTATTTATTCTCTCATCAACTTTCTCAAATTCTTAATCATTTTGCCAAGTTTATTCTAAATCGGTCTGTTTAGTCATCTAGTTCTTATGGGTATAATATTTTATGAAGAAGAGGCACCATCTATAGTTGGTCTATGCTTCAGTCTATAGTATTTAGTTCCCTACTTTAATTCTTTTAACGTAGAAATCAGAAATCGTGCTTAAAATATGCTTCACGCTCGATTCTGTATGCTACTTTTCAATCATGGGGTTGCTCAGTTCATGAAGCTGGTAAATTTTAAGCTAATCACTCATGCAAACTTGTTGTTACTTTGACTTTGCCACAAGCATAGGAGAGAGAAACGCTGTTGGACGCTGTGTTCTGTGTGTTTGTGTGCACGCAGTATGCAATTGGGCACTCCTGTTATGAGGGGTACTCGTCTGTGTCACTTTTAGAAACTAAGTCCTACAATCTATTGCATTGCAAGAATCGCCCTTTGAGAAGGGAAAATTATATTTTTTATTGTAAGTGCGAAAATTTCTAATTTGCCGTCTGAAGTTTGGAGATAAAGAGTTCACTCGAAGTTTAAAACTAAACATTATTTAAGGAGTTAAACCGATTGGGAAGTCTAAGCTCAATTCAATTTGCTTAATATAGGTTACAGATGATGAGCCTCGATAGTTATCGATAGATAGCTCGTGATAGCGACGATCAGTGTGGCCAGAGCTGCCACAGTACTAACTATCCAGTGACCAAGTAGTGGGAGCGATTGGATAACTTGGGTAGAAACTGCAGAGTCCGTAACCACCCAACATTTGGAAGATCGTTTTAACAAAAATCATCTTAAAGTCTTTTTCGAGACCTTTTGATCTTTCTAAGAGATTAATACCTACCGATTTAAAGAGTACTCAAAAATGATTCATACATTTACCCAAAATGTGATTTATTGAAATATGACTCGAAAAAGAATCACAAAATTACTCGAAAATGAGGCAAAACTGATCAGAAGAATAGGTTAGAAATGACTCTTCAAGAAGAGTCGCTGGTAGGAGTGATACCATTTTCTCCAGACAAGAGTATCATTTATGATCAGAACCAAACACATTTATGGCTATTAAAATGCTTGATCGAGAGATAATTGATAAACTACTTTTAAAATTTTTTGTAGTGTTAGTTGTAGTCAAAAATAAAATTTAAAAAAAGTATTTCGCTGGTTGTAGTGATGAGGGCCGGGTAAAAAATTTTCGACTGGAGCATGTAAACCGCGAACAGATTTGTGTAGTTGTGTAGATGGTAACCTCTCGTTGAGGCCGGTGGATGCTTCGAGTGGTGGTCGATAAGCAAGTTCGTTTGAGCCGTGAAGATGTTGCCTCTCGTCGAGGGTTTCGTGTTGCCTCGGTTAAGGACTTTGTGTTGCCTCGGTTGAGGGAATTTGTCGCTGCCTCGCACATTGATAAGTCTATGGGTATTTAAATGGTATAAATGGTTAGTTCAACTGAACATAAGGCTGCAGTTGACTTTGTTGCTCGGTTTGCTCGTATAAGATACCTTAATTCGGCTAGATTCTGGCCAGTTTGACTAATCGGACATTGAGAATTTGGGATTCAAATTCATATTCGTTCGTTTCTAGGTAGTTTAGCCCGGTCTTGTTCTGATTTCGGTTTCTTTCCCAACCCTCGCTTAGTCTGTTAAGTTTAACAAACCACTGTTACTGCAATGTTAGCTTATAAAAAGGTTATTAATTGCTTATTTCGCCCGCTAACAAGTGCCCTCGTTTTATCATATCATAAGTTACAGAGCCCGTTCCCCCTCCCTACAAAAGAAGTTGCACTTTGCTTTACCCATTTTGTTTTGAAAAATATTTTCAAATCAATTGTTACACCATTTCATTTTGGTGGTTTATCAAACCCAAAACAAATTCGTTTGCTTGTTGGTTCGCTCGTTCGGTTCCCACATTCGTCGTCGTCGCTAGGAAAGCTGAGAAAATGGCCCTGAGGGCCCCCTTAAACGTTTGTGGCCTGAAAATTGTGGGTAATTTTCGGTGGTCCCTAGCTCGCTTCCCTTGCCCTCCTCACCGCCGCTTACTTACATTAGCGTTTAGCGTGTGTGCAGGTTGTAATTTTCTACTTTGCGCCTAAAAGAAAGAAAAGTGAACCACCGATAGAAAAGCCCAACGAGTCTGATCGCTGGTGATCATTATGGGCGTGCAGGCTTATAATTATGGCAGAACTTGTTAACTGCTCATAAAAAATGAAGTTTCGTGTTTGGAATTCAATCACACAAAAAAACACTAAATAAAAAATTATCATTCCCGGCGCCGCTTTATTACTTGTTTTGCACTCTCTCTGTCTCTCGGTCGCTAATCTTATCCGTGTTGTCTATCGCGCGCTTTGGCTAATTAGCCATTTAATGGCTAATAGAAAACCAACAAAAACCACAATTGGCAGAATCACAACACGAGAGTTGGTTGTTTGGTGATATATTGAGTCATTAAATACTAATCATCATTTTCTTGTTTAGAATACAATTTTTTTTTTTTTTATTTGCTGTGTGATAATTATGAATTTATTATGCAAAAAAAAAAAAATAAAAATAATAAAAATAATAAACCCATCTAAAAATTACAGAAATTTCCGTAGAAGATTCAACACAAGGAAGGCTTGAAAATGCCCAGAAATGACCAACGAACTCAGGTTAGGTTAAGTAGGAAACTGGAGGCTGCATTTTTTCCAGCATTTTTGGGGTGTTACAAGTCTTATCCTTTATTTAGGGAGACAGAAACTGTGTACCTAGATGAATCTTGAGAATTGTCTATATTAGCCAGGGAGTACACACAATTTTTAGCTCGGGACAGAAAATCTCTTTTAATTTGGATGGGATTACGAGCACAAATAATTTACTGAGAGTCATGGTACAGAAAAAAACTAATAGTGTCTTGGCAGTTTGAAAATGTTTAATTTTCGGATACCGGTTTTCGGTTAACTCAAAGCAGGATGAAGCTTTTTGGGTTCAAAAGGTAGGTAAAGCCAGTTTCAGGTTCGACCCCGGGTTAAGTTAAATTTTTTTTTCAGTTCAGAAAATATGCTCATAGAACAATGCTATTCAATGGTAAACCATTAACTGAGATTTATGCTAAAGAAAAAGTAACTGTAAAATATTTATAGCTGAAATGATTCAATCAAATCTACATCTGATAATATCGAAATTGCTTTCAAATTCCGAGAGCGCTTGTACAATGATTGCATATAAATCATATTAGGAAAATTTTCATAAGGGAAACCTTTTCAGTTTCTTTATAATTTAGTCTAGGCATACGTTTGAGCGGTTAAATTCAGACCTGTTCAACATCAATTCAGACTTGCACCCGAGCGGTTTCGTCTTGCAGCTCTGCTTTATATATCCAATTTGATTTGGGTTTTTATCTGAGTTGTAGTTGGTTTATATCGGTCAATGTTTTTGGTACGGTTTCCAGATTGATTTTATATAGAGCTTCATCAAACTTTGAATCTTAGATATAAAATCCATTTTGAACCAAGACTATGAGGACATCAAGAATTTTATACTAACAAACGTTGTAATCTTTTAAGCTAAGACGGAAATACTTGATTCAAAAGTACGAAATTCTTATTTAAACTAAGATTTTGTCAACCCCTACAAACTAGATTAAAGTAAGTATTTGAATAATATTTTATACCTTGCGAATTAGTTTAAAATCTTATTGAACTTACTTTTAGGTAGTCATATTTAAAGGACTGTTTCCTTTTTTCGACAAAATATGTCGAACTAGAATTAGGTACATATTCTGTTGAATACAATTGATAGGAAATAATCAGATTAAAGGCCGATGTCACATCTCCTACATTGCACAATCTGTCATATAAACGAACAAACATAAATTGTGAGTTTATCTGACACTTACCAGTTATCTGGAAGATGTAAAATCGGTCCTAAATTACTTAATTTTGTATATTAAAAGTCGAATTAAAAGTAAGTAGAAACAAGAGGAGTGATACCCGCTTAAGTATCTTGATTGAATTATAGAATAGAGTTCATGTACCACATTCAAATTTACTTTAGTGGAAACTGGTACAAGGCTGTTAGTCTTAAGTCAAACCCGATTTACTTTTAAAAGAACCACATTACATCTTTGTTAAAATCTAATCAATTCCAAACTCATTCTTGAAACAAAATAAGAGCACAACAAACAAGTACAGACTGTTCTTGGTCCCATAAAGTCCTACAGCTATTCTCAGTTTATTTTTGAAATTAGGTCTCTGTACTAAATCATAAAAGGCTGGTCCATAAATTAACCAAAGACTATGATGTTATTAGTGGTGTTTCAAAATCAACCAATATCTTCATAAGAAAAGTGTTAGAACCAGTTATGAATTAAAAGACAAGATTCTTTTAGTTTTTGAAACTTGCATTGTAAGTGTAATTTGTACTCAATCCAAGATACTTTTTAAATTAAATTAAGAATGCGATTTTCTGAAATTTATCGGCTTCTTATTTGAAGAAAGTTTTTTCTCATTTCAATAATAAGTAAGTTCTTCTTAATTTCCTAAGCATTAGTAGAGTTACGATTAATATATTAATAAGTATTTAAAAAGCTACTCTAGAAGAAAAAGAAGGAAAATTAACCAACATTGGCATAAGACCAAAAAGGGCTGTCGGCCATGCGCATGGCGCCTCTCCAGGTCTTCTCCAGATACCAGATTGTTCATCAGTATTTGGCAAGTTAGCACTTTTGCACGCATTTAAAACTAATTCGATCAGGGATGCAAGCCACTCGAAAATAAGTAGAGGTTCGGTTCAGTGGTTCACACAGCTTCTGAACCGCCGGTTCGGTTCATTACATGGTTTTTGGAGCTAACTGAACCGGCTTAGGTTCGGTTTAGTGGTTCATAAAGGCATAGAAATATTATGAAATATTTGACTTCTGTCGAAATGACTTTTCGACTCCTTGAAAACTGAATTCTATAAACCATTTGAATATCTATAAAATACTTAGAAGAATAGGAAAAAATTTATTAAGTCAGATTTGCAGGATTCGTCTATAAGTTTCTAGAGGACTGCCCTTCGAAAACAGAGAATGTCAGCTAGAAAAGTTACAGAGTAGGGCTTGACTTCTGAGAGGGGCCCGGAGCCCGGATTTGTGGTGAAAAACTTAAGGGGGTCTTCCATTCAAAACCCGTTTTTTTGGACCCTTTAAAAAATTCTTATTTGAAAACGCAAAGAATAATTGAAAACTTTTTTATTTATTGTATTACAAAAGGTTCAAAGTAAATAAAAAATTTTTTTGCCTCGATACGAGGGCTGTTCAAAAAGTAATGAGACTTCAAAGTTGGTGGTGAAAAAAGGTGTCGTCACGGCGGCCACGATTCCGGGTCTCTGGAGCGTCCGAAATGAAAAAAAACGGGGCTATAATCAGTATAGATGTAATTCTCGGCTGAACCTCAAACTTAATTTTGTGATTTTTTTTGGACAAAATGGCGGCCATTCAAAAAAAAATTTCAATTTCGGGCTTTTTTGTAGTTTAGTGCAAAAAAATAGTAAAAAATTTTTTAAAAATTTGGTCGAGGTTCAGCCGAGAATGGTGACAATTCTGCGTCGATTCCACTTTGTTTCATGAAAATCGGTTCAGTTGAACTGGAGATATCATATCCGCCAGTTCGAAAAACGTGGTTTCGAGATAAACGCGTTTAAAGTTTGAAATAATTTTTGGAAAAAAAAAATCAAAATGTTTAAATGCAGTTTTAAAGAGCTGACAATTCCGAACTTTGTTTCATCAAAATCGGTCCGGTAGAACCGAGAAAACTTAACGCATAGGTCAAAATACGAGGGTTTAAAAAAAAGTTGCTCAATGAGAAGACCCCCTTAAGTTCAGTTGCTTGGGAATTTAGGTCACATTTCGAAAATCCTTTTGGGGGATATTTTTGAATATCCAAGCTATAAATAAATGCAAAAAAAAGTCAAAAAAAAAGTTGCTCAATGAGAAGACCCTTAAATAAACTATATACGACATGAGAAAAATCCCCCGGGCCCGTAATTCCCTTTCGATGGGCCTGGAAAGGGCATAGCTTGAGGTATTTGTAAGGAAACATAGAAAGAGAGTTTGGACCCTGTCAACTTCAGTAAAGTGTCCTCCTCTGCTTCATTTCCTTGGATTATATTCGGATGTTATTCTTGGTCATGTTAAAACTTGTTTCGGCTTAAATTCACCTTCTAAGCACATGCTTTTTAAAAGAAACCCCCAAATATGTAAGCTCAGGAGATATTTTTACTACTTCTGTCAATAAAATTTCAATAATCTAGACCAGGGGTGCCTGCACTATATACGCTTCGGCTGCATTTGCTGTGGTTTTGGGCAAAGCCGTTGCCGCGCGTATAGGACTCTGACGCATAACAGCTTCGTTTGTGCCTCTTTTCTCTTTCTCTCCAATGCGCGAGCATTGATACAAACGGTCGCTTTTTGACTTGTTAACTTATTTGAAGTACTTACAGGTTGAAATTTTAAGTATAGAATGATGTCAACTTAATCCCCATTTGTCTAGAACTCTGCCAGTCGTTTTTTCTCTGAGTGTACCTCATTTGGAGTGACAAAATTATTCGTTCAATCGTTCAATTATAAATACAACTCCCAAAAATTAAACTACCTCAGTACTTGTATAGACACCAATAGATATCTTTCAAGTAAGCGTGAATTGAGAGCCACTGCATAGGCTGAATCTCGGTGCTTTGCAATTCGCAGTTGAAGAAATGCCACTGCTTAAATATGTCCATCATTTTATTAATAGCAGAAAACCCCAAGCCAGTGTTTTTCGACTGTCTAATTTACACCTCACAAAATAAAAAATTTAGTCAATTTATCAAAAATTTTGTTTGTTTGTTTGGCTGTTCGCCTTTAGGCAAATAAATTGTATACAAATTTTCAAGTTGGTTTTTCTAAATGTCCAAGAAATTATGAAATTAAAAATTATCAAGTCTAGACTAGGCAAATCGATAGACATGGGCCATTAATCAAAGTCAGCCCCAAGGGGGCAATCTTCATTTTAGTAGCCGGTGTCAACTATGCTCGTTTTCTGTGTGTGTGTGTGTGAGTGAGGAGAGAGAGCACAAATTGCACAATAAAGAAATCAATAAGTCAAATTGCCAGCTTTGGCTTTGGGTATTTCATTATTTATTATTAAACGAATTGGTGCAACCTTAACTGCCAAGGCAATTGGCTACCGGTGTTCTCGGACTCCGATTCGCATTTCGCATTTGCCATTTGCGCCCATTCGAAATGAATATGCAAAAGAGCAGACAACAACAACAACAACAGCAGCAACCAGAAGAAGAGCTGGAGAAGCCGTCAGACAAAAACCGGCAGCATTTTGGGAGTTGGAGCAGCAGACAGCTGGACAAGCCCTCTTCACAGCGGGGCAACCGCAGCCGTAACCGAACCAAAGATATATGTGAGAGCATGTGTGTGTGTGTGTGTGTGAGTGTGTGTGGAAGCAGGGGGACCTCCAGGAGGGGAGGGCAGACAGTTTCAACGAAACTTTTATATAGCTAATTTAAATGAGCTGCAAACAAGCTGCAACCAAGCCGCTCTACTACAAAGGAAACAAAGGAGAAGCAACGAAGTTGGTATACCCTGTATCAAAAGCTAAGAAAACCGTATTAAAACTCAGAACAGAATAGGTCAAAGGGCCATAAACAGTCTTGAATTGAAAATTTGAAAACTTAACTGATTCGCTGGCTCAATCCACCCCTCATAACACTTACCAGGGTATTCCTCGCGCAGCTACCAAAAATATTGAAACGATTTTATGGCTTTAGCAATTTATCAGCAACCAAAACGTAGCCCCACCTCCCTGGCCGCCCCTTCAACAAATTGATTTGCATATCCAATTATAAACACATTCTGAATGAATGAAGAAGCTGCCTCCATTCCTTTAACCCCCCTCCTTTTATTGCTCGGACACTGTGCTTACTTTCTGCTGACTGCTGCTGCTGCTGCTGCCTCTTTTGTTTAACACAAATTGTCGCACTTTAGCACAACAACAAAAAGAGTAAGAGAAGCAGCATTGACTTAGCTTTAGCTTCACCCTTTCCCCTTCCCCCTGCACAACCAACCATATATGCCCATTTATATGCCATTGACACGAAATGCATTTTGGCTTATTTGCTTGGCAAAATAACTGACCATGTGTACCAGCCAACCAATTGGCTTTTAGTTATTCCATTTTGTGTGGCTTTGTTGGCAGTGGAAACATACAAATCTGATTTCATTCACAAACACAAAAAAAGTATAAGTAAGGTCGCTGTAGATGAGTGTCCCGACTCCAAAATACCCTGTAGATACGAGGTTCTGACTTAAAATTTGTGGCTCTCCAGCGAGTGATTTATATTACAAATGTGATTATTACAAATAGAATTCAGAAATATCACAGAAGTCTCGCTGAAAGAGTAACTCTTTTTCCGAATATGGGCTTAACGACTTTTTTTGATTTAAGTCAAAGTGAATGTTAGCAGGCTCATGGTCGAGGTTTGATTATAGTTCAATAATCAACCAGAAAATTCAACAGAGAATACATATGAACATGAACAGTAGCGGTGGCTGTGTAAACTATAATCAAACCTCGACTTTGAGCCCGATAACATTCAATTTGAGTAACTCTATTGTCGACGATAGTCACGATTGCCACAAACTGAACGACATATAAATCATTTTGCTATCTTTCCCGATTCGATAACGACAGTTTTGTCGGGCTAAGTCAAGCATTTCACTTGAATGCGATATCATTTGCGAGCGTTTATGGGTCACATCTACCTACATTTGTGGCTCTATCTCTGATCAGGAATATATACATATTATAGAATCACACCTGCTTCCTTATACCTGTTACATACATTTGCTCAACTTCAAAATCCCCTCTTACACATTTTCAATGGGCACAGGGTATACAAAAAAAAAAACATTAACAAAGTCACGCAAAGTGAGTAAATCAAATTGGAAATCGTCCATTAAATGGGTATTAGGTTTATACATGATAAAAAGGCATTAGGCTGAAATATTTATTATACACTAAACCAAGGCAAAAACAAATTCGTTTGATATTTAATTGAAATAAAAATGTTACACAGAGAATTTTCATAAAAGTATTCGAAGAGTTTTTTTAAATTAGTTTAAGTTTTGGATTTAGAAATTAAAGAAAAACAACGGATAAGCGATGCCTCGTAAAAAATTAAGGATGGAATAAGGAAAGAAGAAAGAATGGGAGTTGAAATAAAGAAACAAGTTGGTTTAACACAAGCAGAAGATAAAAACATAGAAAAACTGAACTATAACATGAGTTGTTTTCAAGACTGTAGCAATCATTTGTAAAAGACAATAAGTTATTTTCTATATCTACCAAAGAAGATTGCTTAGAAAATAGGTGATAACTTTTGTTGTAAAGAAGGCAAAGATGGTATGGAACGGCATGAATTTCACATTCAAATTGCTTAAGCATATATGTGTGTGACATAAAGTTCTATGGTAACTACCCTCTAGTACGGCTTTTCGTCAACCCAGCGTTGCTCTTTGTACGGTGATGCGTCGTGACGACAACGATTGAGGCTTATGTCGCTTCTCTGCATGGCAATTCGTCTATCGAACGTCGCTCATGTCAGTGCCTGCATGGCATTGCGTCGACCTAGCGTGCCTGGAGAGCAGTTAACGTACTGAGCGGACATCGCCTTACAAAATACGTCAGTCGAAAACATTGTGAGGGGTCGACGACAGTCACAAAATCGCCGACGGATCGCACTAGAGGGTAGATAAAGTCCAATAAAACTGTACGAATTCAAATCACGGCAATCACAGTTCGTAAAATATTTTCAAATTTTGCAATTTACATCTAGTAGCCACAGATATAAGTGACATTGCAAAAGTAAGATGAAAATGGGAGCGTGGCTGAATATAATGGAAGTAATTTCTAGTAACGCTTGAGTCGATCTCACCAAACAACAACTTATAAAAATAATCACGCTTTGGCTGATATTATGGTTTTTATACCCATGCAGAGTGTAATAAAGTATATAAATTCTTGATCAGCATGACAAGCTGAGTTGACTTAGCTCTGTCCGTCAGTTTGAAAGCTATCTTTACCAAACTTTGCACGCAGTGCACATTTGTCAGAATCGGATGACTATAGCATATAGCTGTCATAGGAACGATCGGTCGAAAAACTAGTTCTAGTGAGAAAAACTTTTTTGTTTTGCAATGGAAACGTCCCTTTCATTGGCATATACTTATTCTATATACTTTTACATAATTCTACACGGTTTTGGTCAAAATCGGATGACTATAGCATATAGCCGGGTGGCTCAGCGGCGCGACAACTTTGCAAGAGGTCGTCGGTACGATCCCGCCTCAAAACATCTAATGAAAAGTTTTTTCCTTGAATAAACTTTACACCCGGTCACCCCTCTCTGCTGTTGGCGCCAACTTTGTAGTAATTTGCCATGTGAGAAAAACTTTTGTGTTTTAAATGGAATCGCCTCCTAATTTCGTAGTTCTTAGTTTGTTATGCTTTTCCATAATTCAACTTAGTTTGGTCGAAATTGGACATCCATATGGTATAGCTCCCATGGAAAAGTAAGGTCCGAAAAGTAATGTTAGTGAGAAATACCTTTTTGTTTTCAATGGAGGCTGCAAGGGTATGCAAAACTTCGGCCAAGCCGAAAAACTTTCCTCTATTTTTTTGCTTTGACACTGACTTGTGAGACTTACAAAGCAACAGTTTACAAAGCAGCCAATAAAATGAAAACTTGTCTAAGGTTTTAAAACTCTGGTGGCAGGCAGTTAAGTCCAAAAACTCTGATAGATAATTTACAGCCGATCTGTATGATACCAAGTCGCCTGGCAGCAACTGCAGCATCTTGAAGTTGAAATCAAATTGCTCTTTCTGTCAGCTACGCTTGATTTATGTATAGTGTGCGTACATCGGGAAATAAGTGCATTTTCGCAGATCAACAATTTTATGAAATCAGTATTTTTATCGACAGAAACTTTTCCATCGCCAATATCTGACAATTGGCTGGAGAGTATCTGGCATTTTTAATCTTGAGACTTCGCTTGTCTACTTACACTTGCTTACAGCCAAAAAGACCCATTTCTACTGGAAAATATTTGAGTGTAGTTTGAAATGCTGAACTAGAAAATCTCGAAAATGAAATGATACTTATTTAAGCCTTATATATCTATATTTTAAGCCTCATCTCAATTCAGAAAAATGAGATGATTTTGAATCAATAGTTTATTGAATGAAATTGTTCGTCCAAACTAAAAATTAAAACAAAATAGATCCACATTTGAAGAACAGTCCAGATATGTATATTGAAACGCTGACGATTAACAAAAAATATACATATATGGATACTCCGTTCCAATCAAATCTACATAACAAATGAATTGGTCAATCTACACGACAAATGAACTGCTGGAGGAAGTATCACCAGTGCAATTTCCACTGACAGAAGCATCTGTTATGTCTTGCTCCATTAGAGAATCCGCTGCTCTTGGTGGCGACTCCATTGTTTCGCTTTGCTTATCCATATTTACTGAATCTACTTCATTCTTGCTCTGCAGTTCCATCATTGGGTTAAGCAACAGCAGTTCAGTTTCTGATGTAGTGGCATATTCCTCAGACGCAAATCTGGAGCGGGGTAGGAAAGGGGGGGACACAGAACGTTTTTCGTAATTGAAATGCAATCGTTTACGAGACTCAGTCTGAGTTTTGGTTATAGCCTGCAAAAGTTGCATTAGTAGTTACAGTTACCCTAGTTTAAGTACTTACAGCAGGTTTCAGATTACTGCCACAGCATTGAAGAGTGTGCCGCATAGCATATTTACAAGATCCAGTTTTGGCCAGTACACCGAGATTGGTCATATTGTTAAGGGGGTCTTCTCATTGTCAAAACCCGTTTTTGGACCCTTTTTAAAAAATTCTTATTTGAAAACGCAAAGAATAATTGAAACCTTTTTTATTTATTGTATTACAAAAGGGTGTCGTCACGGCGGCCACGATTCCGGGTCTCCGGAGCGTCCGGAAAAAAGAAAAAACGGAATTATAATCAGTATAGATGTAATTCTCCGGTGAACCTCAAACTTAATTTTGTGATTTTTTTGACAAAATGGCGGCCATTCAAAAAAAAATTTCAATTTCGGGCTTTTTTTTGTAGTTTAGTGTAAAAAAAAATAGTAAAAAAAATTTTTTAAAAATTATGGTCGAGGTTCACCCGAGAATGGTGACAATTCTGCGTCGATTCCACTTTGTTTCCTGAAAATCAGTTCAGTTGAACTGGAGATATCATACCGTTGTTGCTTTGCGTGAAGGCTTATGGCATGCGCCTAGGACTAACGCAAAACGAAATTGTAGCAACAACTTCGAATGTGTCTCTATCTCTCTCTTTCTCTCCTATGCTCTTGCGAAACTCAAGTCAGACCTGGGCACACCTAAAGTAGCCAAGTGCTAGAAATATTCAAGGTGGTCTAATCAGTTGCCTAAATAAGTTTTAAGAGAAAAGGGCCATTGAGTGCCCATTTTTTTTTTATAGAAACTGCCCCTCAACCGCAATGTAGTGAGATGTTTGCCTAATACGCCAGTTAACAGAATTATTGTTTAATAACTCAAACTAATAAAATTTTCGCTTATCACATATTTTCTTGCCATATTTTCGTTGTTTCGTTTACGAAAATTAACATTTATTTTTTATTTTTTTGAGAGACTTTTCAGTTGAAAGCTTAATTTGAACAAATATTTACACGAACAGATAGAATCTTTGGCTCATTTTGTTTATAGTATGAACAAATTTAAACGTCGCCGCAAGCTGTCGATGTTCATCGTGATGATCATGACTGACGACTGACGGACTGGGCTGAACAGGGGGAACCAGGTCTGTGTGTTTTTTTTTTTTTTTGGTTAAGCAGCCACAACCACAAACTCGACAAGTTAGTCAAGTCCACGTCAAGTCAAGTTGAATCGAGTGAAGTCAGTCAAGTCAAGTCGATTCACTCACTCACTTAGTCAGTCAAGTTGGTTGTGGCAGAGTGGGGCAGGGGGTACCTCTCTCTTTACCCCTGTGTGTGTGTGTGTGTGTGTGTGTGTGTAGGCGTGTGCAGCTGTGTGTCTTCATTAGCATAATGAGTTTGATTGAAAGCCAAGTTGATATTGATATTTATAGGTGAGCAAATTGATTGATTTTTTTTCCTTTTGCTGCTCAGTGGAAAATGCCAAGAAACGTGTTCATTTTCATTTTCCCCTTTTTCACCAGTATTTGCATGCCTGCGGCAGGGGGTGGTGGGTGAGCCAGCACACTTATTAAACACTCGTCACTTTTAATTAAAAGCCGCCGCCTGTTCAAAGAGTTACCCAGCTATTCCCGGCTATTGGCCAGGCTGTTTCCTTCCCCTAAGGGGGGGAGGGCACTGCAGCTGCATGCCACTGCAATTTGCAATTACCACAAACACGCGGCACCACCAGCCACAACATGGCAAAAGTTTTGCAATTAGAACACTTTTCGCGTGGTTTTAATGATAAGCGAGGCAACTCCAACTCCAGCGCCAGCTTTGGCTGTGGCTTTGGCTTGGGCTCCACTGCAGCGGTGGGCGTGGCAGGAAACTAGCTTTTAAGTGTGTCTGCACTCCACTCACACACACACACACACACTCAAACACACAAATTTCGAGTGAAAAAAACATTGTAACGGATTTGGTGATTGTTGCCAATTCACCATTGGCGGGAATTTCGGTTGCTCCGTTTCTGTTGTTTTAGGCCACTTTTGGCATAGTCAAGTGCGAGTTTGTTTATGTACGTCGCATTGTTCTGCAGCCGCTGGTCAAGTGTTTCACGCACAATGGCCGGCTTTGTTGTGCATCAGTTGAGCCCATATTAGAAGGGAGATTTAGAGCACAAAACTGTCCCAGTCCCAGTCAGGCGCATAAGCATTAAAGGATTTAACGGATGAGCTAGCTGTTCGTTTTTGTGCCAGCTTCCCTGCCGTGATAATCACCCTACGGGATGTATTGGACTTCTCTCTCGCTCTCTCTCTCGGGTTGATAGCGCTGGCTAATTTGTTACAAAAATTGCACATTTCGCTGGCGCGAGATCACAACATGGGGTAAATTCTAGGTAGGGACTGAAATTCACAGCGTCCCCTTACTCTCTCGCTCCATCCATCACCACTGCCATTTGGCAGTTTCATTCATTTTCTGTTCGGCTGCGGCCTTGCCCCTTGACCTTAGTCTCCTACTGAGCCATTTGCAGCCGTTTAGCGGCATTTTAATGGCAAAAAATAAAGGGAAGCTGTTCTTAGGAGACTAGAGAGCTGGGGAGAAAAAAGGAAGAGAGAGAGAGGGAGAGGAAAGGGGAGGAAGTTAGTGTAGACCTTTTTTTCAATACATCAAATTCATTTGAATTTGATCATAAGAGGCGTTCTAACTCTAGGAATATATTCGATAAACCATCTTTTTTTTAAATGAGAAAGCACAAGAAGGGTTCTGGGAACTAGTATTAAGAGTTTTGGGAAATATTTTGCAAATGTTTAGATCCGGTCGGTTGTGGCAACGTGATATACCGGGGAGTTTTCGTTTAAAAGTGTTCGCGCTTACAAAAACCGACTACTTATTTTCCAATTTCCATTGATTTTTTAACACTCATGATGGCAAAGCGTATCAGCCAAATTCTTCAATCGTTTCTTCGAAATCGCATTCGACTTGCAATCCCGATCAATCGAACTCGGAAAAGGGATCAGGCCTGATAGTGTTGCGACTATTGTGCAAAAGGCCCAGACTCGACTCCACCTACCCAACGTCTAAGATTAAGTATTTAAAAACCATTTCACAACCGGTCTCCTTCATAAGCTTTTGGTGTCAGCAAGTTAAGGGGGTCTTCTCATTCAAAACCCGTTTTTTGACCCTTTTAAAAAATTCTTATTTGAAAACGCAAAAATAATTGAAAACTTTTTTTATTTTATTGTATTACAAAAGGTTCAAAGTAAATAAAAATAAAATTTTTTGTCTCGATACGAGGGCTGTTCAAAAGTAATGAGACTTCAAAGTTGGTGGTGAAAAAAAGGTGTCGTCACGGCGGCCACGATTCCGGGTCTCCGGAGCGTCCGAAATGAAAAAAAAAGGGGTTATAATCAGTATAGATGTAATTCTCGGGTGAACCTCAAACTTAATTTTGTGATTTTTTTTGACAAAATGGCGGCCATTCAAAAAAAAAAATTTCAATTTCGGGCTTTTTTTTGTAGTTTAGTGTAAAAAAAAATAGTAAAAAATTTTTTAAAAAAATTATGGTCGAGGTTCACCCGAGAATGGTGACAATTCTGCGTCGATTCCACTTTGTTTCATGAAAATCGGTTCAGTTGAACTGGAGATATCATGGCCGCCAGTTCGAAAAACGTGGTTTCGAGATAAACGCGCTTTAAGTTTGCAGTTGCTTGGGAATTTAGGTCACATTGGGTCACTAAAAGGACTATATCTCCTAAACTAATTCGAGTTTTCGAAAATCCTTTGGGGGATATTTTTGGAATATCCAAGCTATAAATAAATGCAAAAAAAAAAAGTTGCTTCAGAGATGAGAGAAACCCTTAAGTTCGCAACAAAACCGATCAAGAAAAATCAATTTAAAAAAACTAAAATTCACATATTTTTATACCCTTGCAGAGGGTATTATAAAATTGTCCGGATGTTTGTAACGCATAGAAGGAAGCATCTCCGACCACATAAAGTATATATATTCTTGATCAGCATGACGAGCTGAGTTGATTTAGCCCTGTCCGTCAGTCCGTCTGTTTCTATGATATCTCCTCCGTCAGTTTTAAAGCTATCCTCACCAAACTTTGCACAAAGTCTTTTGGTACAAATACGCTGCACATTTGTCGGAACCGGCCGGATCGGATGACTATAGCATAAAGCTGTCAAAGGAACGATAGCTCGAAAATCTAGTTTTAGTGAGAAAACTTTTTTGTTTTCACTTGAAACGCCTGCAAACTTCATATTTCTTAGTTTGCTACCCTTTCCCATAATTTCACCAAGTTTGGTCGAAATCGGATGACTATAGCATATAGCTGCCATAGGAACGATCGGTCGAAAAACTAGTTCTTGTGAGAAAAACTTTTTTGTTTTTAATGAAAACGTCCTTATCATTGGCATACACATATTTTAAATTTACTTCGAACAAATTCTACCAATGTTTGGTCGAAATCGGATGACTATTAGCTGCGTGTCGGTTGAAAAAGAAGTTCTAGTGTTAAAAACCTTTTTTTTTTTAAATGGAATCGCCTTCAAAAAATGTGCATGTTAGTTTGTTATGCCTTTCGATGATTCCACTAAATTTGTTCGAAATCGGACATCTATATAGTATAGCTCCCATAGAAAAGAAAGGTCCGAAAAGAAGTTTTATTTAGAAAAACAAACTGCAAGGGTATACAAAACCTAACTTAAAGTTTACTTTCCCCTATGGTACGCTTTGGTATGGTAAATATTGATCTCTCACAGTGCATGCTAAGTGTGCCAGCTGATACTGCACTACTAGCAACTCCAGATAGGGGGCTGTCTTTTTGTTTTTTGGATCTCTCTCATTGAGCCTCTTTCTGAATAAGTAGTAAAAATATGGGAATGCAACGGAGACAAGCTGCAAACTGATTACCCAAAATAATCAAAAAAAAATAAGTCCAAAAATGGCCACACTTTTCTGAACATTTGCAGAGCTATTGGGTCTAAACCTAAAACTCTTCATTTCAAATAAAAGTGAAAATAAAAAATGAACCATTTTCAAATAACGAAAAGTTTCTAGTGCCAAGGTAGAATAAATGCTCTGGACCTTACCAACTCAAGATTCTAAAAACAAACTTAAGCCTTATAGTTACGCGTGACGCGTGACGACGTTATACCTTAACTTTATAATATATCCACTGCTTAAATATTAAAATCCAACAGTAAGAGAAAAAGGCTTAAGCTTGACGTGTTAACCTTCCATTATACTTAGGACAGCCTGCTCAAAACTTAACAACTTTCTGTCAAAGAACTTCAAACAAAAGTTAAACAAGCACTGGCAAAACCAACAACAACAACAACGACAGCCACAAATTCACAACGTCATTAGCCATTTTACTTAATGTGGTGAGCTCACCACTTTTGTACCCCTCCCTTGACAGCCTCCTCCCTCCCCACAAAAAAAAAGGTAACAAACTGCAAGGGTAGAAAATGGTGGCAGCAAAGTACAAAGAAATTCCACACACACACACACAAAAAATTCAAATAATTTAAATGAAAATGGCCTCGCCCAAAAAGCAACTTCGCCCCATATTACTCACTTCATTTGTATTTGTGTGTGAATATAATTTATGCATTTATGCGCCGCTTTCATTGCGGCAATTAAATCAAATTAATTGAATTATGTGTGCAACTCGCAACTTGCAGCTCTTGTAGGTGTTGGGTCTGTTACCGAGTGGCTACTTTGAGTAAAAACGTGCAGTTTGCATGTCTCACCATGTCTGCGGGCTAATTTGAGAAAAGAAACAACTGCAGCAGCAGCAGCACACCACAAAATGAAGACAAAACATTTGCCAAAGGCGAAGTAAGAAAAAAATCGCATTAAAAATGCAAATAAAATTAAAATCATGTGAGGTTTTTTTTTTTGGTTATAAATATGTGAAGTCTGGAGGAAAAAGAATATGCACTTGTCCAAAGATACAAACTAAGTTGACAACATTGATTGGACTAGATTGGATAAGTTGATTTGCCGATCAACAGTCCAAATGGAGTTGTTTTTTTAAAGTCGAGTTTGAAAATCTATAATTGAAAAGAATTCTCTTAGGGTGTCTTATGCTAAAACTGTTGGTCGAATGTTAGCAAACGCGGCACCCATCTGGGTATCCATAATTTTAGCTTTTCCTTCCCAATCTAACCGGATTCCCTCAGCCCTTTTTCATACTTTCGCTGACTTACCCCTTTTCACTTAATGTCCACACTGTCTCATTGCTTTCGAACTTGAAATTGGTAAACCTAATCAACCCCAATTATTGTAGCCGAGCCTGAACTTTAACACCCCCTCAAGGATCCGGCCAAGCACTTACCAAGTTCGAGTTCAAATTAATTGCAATATGAGGCACATTAAATGTGACCCGTTTTCCCCTTTACATTTGCTCGTTCCTTATTAGACCAGGAGGTGGGCTGTTAAGGGTTGGCCCATTTGGTCCTAATGAGCGGTCAGTTAATCATGATATTTTAGATGATGACAAAAATGGGGCGCCTGGCGCTGATGAAGCCTAACCAATTGAAGTTAAAACCAAAAACAAAAAAGCGAACAAAACTCTCTAATGAACAGCAAAGTGGTTGAGGCATGAACATCAAATTAAAGCATTTCGTAAATTAAATTCATCTACTTACTTGGAGAGTAACTGCATTGAGGGGTTCCTCCACCACTTGTTTGGCTGGTTGTTTGCCGCACTTTAAAGACACTTTAATGCACTTCATCAATTTGGGTTATGGCTACAAAACGGTGTCCCCCAGTCCCTCTCATATAGGTACACAAGTAATTATCTTGACTGTGGAGTGCAATGCGTATGTGTTGTGTGTTAAAATGAAGTTGGTGGGGTATATTGGACCAAGGGATACGAAATCATTTTTGAAAGGGTTAAAGCTTGAAAGTGATTTATAGATGGGCTTCCAATGATTTCAGGCTGCTGCAGAGACATAATTTGTCTGGCTTGGAAACAAGATTTAAATGCGAAGCAAGCTTGAGTGATTCTTTCTGGAATTAGAATAAGTAAAGAGCCACCATTGAGAGTTTCTTTAGCTTTGTTTGAAACTAATTTGGAACTGGTTTTGAATTAGGTTGAAAAAAGCTTTTTTGTAAGCTTCGCTTGGAACTAGCTGAAAACCACTAGGAAATAGGTTTAGAAAAAGTTATGCTGGTTTTCGAACCGGTCTATAATATATATTTAGAAATAAGTTTAAGCCCAAGTTTAAGTCTATCTTAAGGCAGCTTGAAAACTACTGAAACGGTGAATAATCGGCTCAGGTTTGCTGATTCCGAACTGGTTACAATATGGTTACGAACTAGCTACGTACTGGTTACGAACTGGCTACGAACTGGTAACGAACAGACTACTTTATGGCTTCAATATGGCTACGAGCCGTTAGAAGGATTTCTAAACACTACCTAAGAGTTTCGCTGATTGTGAGTCAAGTTTAAAGGTTTTAAGTCGGTTTTAAAGCGGAAATGCTCCTGCTGGACTTGAAGCGGCTTAGAACAGGGCTTGAAATAATTCTAATCATTTTAATCGTGCAGTCTCTGATGGCACTAAAAGTTAATTAAGGGGGTCTTCTCATTCAAAACCCGTTTTTTGGACCCTTTTTAAAAAAAATTCTTATTTGAAAACGCAAAGAATAATTGAAAACTTTTTTTTATTTATTGTATTACAAAAGGTTCAAAGTAAATAAAAAAATTTTTTTTGCCTCAATACGAGGGCTGTTCAAAAAGTAATGAGACTTCAAAGTTGGTGGTGAAAAAAAAGGTGTCGTCACGGCGGCCACGATTCCGGGTCTCCGGAGCGTCCGAAATTTAAAAAAAACGGGGTTATAATCAGTATAGATGTAGTTCTCGGCTGAACCTCAAACTTAATTTTGTGATTTTTTTTTGACAAAATGGCGGCCATTAAAAAAAATATTTCAATTTCGGGCTTTTTTTTGTAGTTTAGTGTAAAAAAAAAATAGTAAAAAATTTTTTTAAAATTATGGTCGAGGTTCACCCGAGAATGGTGACAATTCTGCGTCGATTCCACTTTGTTTCATGAAAATCGGTTCAGTTGAACTGGAGATATCATGGCCGCCAGTTCGAAAAACGTGGTTTCGAGATAAACGCGCTTTAAGTTTGCAGTTGCTTGGGAATTTAGGTCACATTGGGTCACTAAAAGGACTATATCTCCTAAACTAATTCGAGTTTTCGAAAATCCTTTTGGGGGGATATTTTTGAATATCCAAGCTATAAATAAATGCAAAAAAAAAAAAAGTCGAAAAAAAAGTTGCTCAATGAGAAGACCCCCTTAAGAAAAATTACGCTGTTCCAAAGAAACTTAGAGGTGAGCTGTCAGTATACAAGCAGAAAGCATCGGGGAAGTTTGTGGAGAACTCAAAGCGATGGCTAAAAGAAAGATATGGTTGATACCCTATATCCCAAACGGGATTGGAATTAGAAGAAGGAGAAGAAGTTTTTTTTGAACCGGTTGATTTATAAAGTTCATTTCGAAAATCCAACAAACCAAACTTTTATCCATCGGAAACACAAACCACATTTTCAACCACTTCTTAGCTCTAAGAAAATATTTGGGAAAACAGAGAAACTTTTGACGATTGTTAAGTAAATTAAATCAATCTTTGTTGTTTTATGATAAGTTTCTTCTATATAAACCACTTTTTTCTTGACATAAATAGGGTTAGGTTGCAAAGGCTGAGGTCGAAAATTCGGTTTTCCACGTGGGCTCGTTGCGTTGCCATATATTCCCTGTTAAGCCCTATGGTGGTCATTAACTAGTACAGAACCATTGTGTGGGCAGAATATAATTAAGTAAAGCTAGGATCTCTAGCTCGGATGTTTCGATCAGGTTGAGTAGAAGGGTCAAGTAACCTAAGTCTCCTCCGACTTAAGGCGGGGCAATGATACAGAAGGTGCTGCAGCGTTTCCTCTTCTACCACAGCTCTCTTCCTCTGCAAATTCTACAGCAATCAATGTGTTGTACGCCCAGGCGTGCTGCGTACCTGCCTATAAGACAGTGACCCGTCTGGGCCCTTACCAGAAGTAATATTTGTTCCCTTCTACAACGTAATTATATTAGTACACCCAGAAAAAAGGAAAACGAATAATGTAAGTACTAACGCTCTTGAAAAAAAATCTATTCGTTCTTGAATTTTCAAGAATTTTGCCCTTGAAATCGAGCTAAATTTGTTCTCAGTTTGGTGTTTTTAGGCGAGGAGAGTGAGGCAAAGAAACCAAGAGAGAAAAGCAAGCGAGTTTGAGAGAATAAAGTTAAGTACGCCCTCACAGTTTCGTTTTTATGGCTCTCAAGTTGCTTTGGAATTCCCAAGCAGTTATGGCATTGCTGGCATGGAGAGACTGTTGTTGGGCTACTGCCTTGTGGTGTTCTGCGTTCCTCGAGCTGGCTAAAGCTTGCTACTTAGTTTGACAGTTAATTTTCAATGAAAAAAACTTAAACAAGAAATGAGAAAAGAACAACAGATTTTAAATTCTTGATTGATTGGAATATGGGCGCCTTTACTTAAGAATCTGTGGAGCTCTTGATTCAAGAGTTAACGAAATGAGCAATCTTGGATTTGAGTACGCTTAGCACTTGATTTTAGAATTTTTCTTACTAGATTTGAGAATGTTTCGTATATGGTTCAAGTATTAAAGTTCTTGGAATTTTGTACTTCCTGGTGAAGAGTTCAAGTTCTGTTGTTGTCCACTGAGCAAGTGTTCCACAGAGCATTTGTGGGAATATAAGTGCCACATTTATGGATAGCAATTTCGTCCGCGTGGGCCACCACCATGTGTCCCTCTGCTTCCATGAGCCGAAGCAGTTCGATCCTTAGTAGCGGTGAGAGAACACCTTCTTGCGGAGTGTCTCTACTTACAAATCTGTGAGCCGTAACACCTCCGAGTGGCAAGTGCACCGACCTGCTGGCATAAAGAAAGTCTACTGCAATTTCTTTCCATTCTAAAATCTGTTTGTAATTTACTTTACCAGGGTATTCTCCCGTCCATTTGATTTAAATTGTTGCCCAAAAAGAAAATAATAAAAATAAATAAGAAAGAAGCAAAAACCAGCAGCCAGGCTGCAGATAAGACTGCAAAAGCAGCAACAGCAAAATTTTTTTTTATTTATATATAAAAAAAAAAAAATTATGATGAAAAAGTCTGGAGCTTTGGAAACTCCATTAATTTTTGCCTTTGCAGCGGCTTCTTCAATTTTTTTCTCCTTTTTTTTTTTTGTTTTGGTTTTGTTAATGAGTTTTCGTGTATGGCTTACTTTATAAGCAGCAGAAAAAGGAGCCTCCAAAACTCGCAACTCCAACCAGTTCCAAGGAACTCTGTCCCTAAGACAAAGTTGGTAACGTTAAAATTAAAACTGCCCCAGACACAACAGTCTGCAGGGCTACTTAATATTGTTTCTCCTCTCTCTTCTCTCTCTCTTGCTCCACCACTCGCTATCTCTTTCGCGTTGTGCGTTGATTCTTTTTTAATAAACTTCTGGGACTACTGGGAAGGACGCCGTTCAGTTCCCACGCTGCTTTTAATTTCTGAAAGACCAGCCAAATCAAAGCCATTAGTTTACACTTTACATGCTAATGGAAGAAGGATTCTGCTGGCTGCCTTCGGGCTCAGCTTCTGGACTTCTGCAGAGCAGAGCCAAACCATATTTGTTTGTATGTATGGCGAAAACCAATGAACTTTTTTAATTGCCTATGAAAATTGCGTCTGTGCAGCGTATTTGGGTAGCCTCATCCTCAATCTTCAGTTTTGGACTTTTAACAACGCGTTCGTTGTCTGGCATTTCGCGCCGTTTGCCGCAATTTAAAGTTTTTATTTGCACTTTGGCGCCGGAGTTTTGAAGTTTCTTTTGGAGGTGCAGTAAAAATGTTTTGGTTCGTTGGTAGATTTGACGGGTTGTTTTGGTGGCTGATTGGACGATGATGAGGTTGAGGGATGATGGGTATGAGGTGTCGGTTGTTATACACACACACACACACACACACAAACAGTGTACTACAAAGTTTTTTTAGGCAGATTAGCTGGATTTATGACACAAAGCTGTTTAAGTGTTATAAAGGCAGGCGAAATTAGCTTAAGCACAGGAAGGTGCAATCGAAGCGTCAATATAAATGCTAAGAGGTTTTATGTTTACGATGGCGTTTTTTAAACCAAATTTTTTACTACTTAATGAAGTAGGTAAGTAAGTAGCCCTTGTTGATTTCACTTGAAAAGTGCTTACATTTTTTTTGGGTCAACTATAAAGGAAGGATTAACGATATTCCTACCGTCCCCCTTGGACAATATGTAAAGAAAATACAATCAAGTCATTGGGAAGTTACTGATTTCACTTGAAAAGAATCTACTTTTTTAGGGCCAACTGAAATATTTGAATACGATTCCTACTGTCCCTATCTACTATCTCTAGAGAGATCACAGCCAAGTCATTCGGAAGTTACTGACTTTACTTGAAAAGTGCTTACTTTTCTAGGGCCAACAAAAATATATATGCTCGATATTCCTACTGTCCCTATCTACTATTTAAAGAAACCTCTGCCAAAGCTTTTATCCTTTACTGATTTCACTTGAAAAATGCTTACTTTTCTTATGCAATCTATAATAGCTAGTCCTATTAATCTAGGAACCTGAGTCGGCTTTACTGATTCAGAAAGGTGCTTACTTTTCTTGGGCCATTAATAATAGTAAAATTAACCGATATTTCTACTGTCCCTATCTACTATCTCTAGAGAGATCACAGCCAAGTCATTCGGAAGTTACTGACTTTACTTGAAAAGTGCTTACTTTTCTAGGGCCAACAAAAATATATATGATCGATATTCCTACTGTCCCTATCTACTATTTAAAGAAACCTCTGCCAAAGCTTTTATCCTTTACTGATTTCACTTGAAAAATGCTTACTTTTCTTATGCAATCTATAATAGTTCCTACTGTCCCTATCTACTATCTAACAAAAAAAAAAACAATTATGTCATTCGGAAGTTACTGATTTCACTTTAAAAGTGCTTACTTTACTTTGGCCAACTATACTAGATGAACTAACGATATTTCTACTGTCCCCATCGACTATCTAAAGTATCCACAGGCATGTCATTTGGTAGGTTCCGTCATAATCTGGTTCATGTATACCTCAAACTTGTGTATACATTGAAATATACAAAAATCAACATAAGTTCTATTACTTGCAACAAATCCCCACCATAAAATACTATGGGTGCGCCCTTATCCAGAGGAAAGAGTTCTTGACAAAAGGATTATGACACTCCACAATATCCTCTTACTTTTAAGGTTTGAATGTTATTTCTTCCTAGATCAAATATAAACAAAGCATAAACCAGCAATTGGTAATCAATCTTTCTTTAAATCTTTCTGGTAAAAATAATCAAATACTTGGCTTTATAGCCCCAATGGGCCGAGCTTCTCCTAATTTCTTGGTAATGTTGGAAAGCCTTTTTCATATGAGTTTTCTTCAATTCGAACAACCTTCAACAGAAAATTATATTCTTTATTAAGTGTCCAAAATTTAAAATATACTGCCAACAAGATCAAGTGATTTCTAGATTTTCTATCTACCCCCCAGGGAGTTTTCCTCAAATCGAACAAAGTTTTCTCACTCTCTCTCTCTCTCCCTCCCTATTGATACAAAACGACTTGGCCTAATTAAAACAGTTCAAATGACATTTCGGTAGGTTACAAAGGTCGAAAATGAAGCGCGAGCTAAACAAATTCGGTCAGCACAGCGGGAACTTGGGCTCCGCTTCCTCTTCATCTCCCTCACACCCTGTCACAGCGGGCGCTATCAACGATTGGCGCTGCAGGTTCAGCACCTTTTGTTTTTTTTTTTTGGTTGGTTTCGTCTTCTGGGACTCGGCAACAAGTTGGTCACTTCAATCGGAGGCGGTGTCATAATTTTCACAGCAGGTGTCGCCGCTAATGATTTACAATGAGACAGAAGAGTAAGAGATGCAACAAAGTGCAGTCCAGTGCGAGTGTGTGTGTGTGTGTGTGTTATGGGTGTCGGCAAACAACAATAAAAACGTGAAAAATCTAAATTCGTTGTGGCAGACGTTGTCGGCTTTTGTTGCTTGAACGCTTTTGAAGTCCAACACGAAATTCGAAAAACAATTCATTATTCAGTTGGTATATGGTAAAAAAACTGAACTAAGGCGGAGCAGGGGGCGTTGCAGTGGCTCGCCGCGCTAATTTGGGTACAAGAAGTTAAGAATGATGAGTTGTCGACGACGTGGACGACCGAGAGGCGCCACTGGCGCCCCCTAGGGTGCATAAATGCCAAACAAATTGTTAGCTATTGTAAGTGATTCGATTTGGGGGCGCATAATGAGAACAAAAGAGGGGATAAGATTTAACAATGGTTACTAATCAGTTTAAGTAAATGAAAGTGAAATTTCATACTCTTGGGGGAGATCATTCATCAATTATTAGAATCATGAGTCTTTACGTGGAACGTTTGGAGAGTAGATGTGGCTTAAAAGCTGTTGAGTTCTAAAACTGATCAGTTTTCACTTATCAGTAATCAATTATCACTATCTATCATATAAAGGAATGTCTAGCTCAGATATTACGTGGACAAATGAAAATTAAGTTACTTGATGCAAATCAGTGATCAGATATAAAGTAATTTGTCAGGGGCAAAAGAACTAATGGTGATGTTTTTAGAGAACAAATAATGAAATGCAAAAATCAAGAAAACCAGATTGCCTGTTCAGACAGCTAAAGTGATCGCTTACAATGGAAAAGAAAGCCATGCTGTATACGATTTGCATACTCTATGATGCCCTATGTCTTACTAGGGATTGGAATTTGAAGAAGATTGAAACTTGAAGAAGAAGAACTCATACCTAAGTACTCGATACTAAAAACTCGATAATAAATACTCGATACACAGTACACGATACTCAATAATCGATACTCAGTACTCGATACTATGAACTCGATCCTCCGTATTCAATACTTAGTACTCGATACTTAGTTTTCGATACTCAGTACTCGATTCTAAGTACTCAGTACTATGTACTTAATGCATAGTACTCGATTCTCAGATTTCGATACTTAGTACCCTATGCTAAGTACACGATACTAAGTACATGATACTCACTACTCGATTCTTAGCAACCAATACTAAGAACTGGATGCTCGAAATTCAGTATTCCATACTCAGTATTCGATACTCAGAATTCGATTATCAGTATTCGATACTTAATACTTTATGCTAAGTATTTGATACTCACTACTTGATTCATAGGACCCAATACTAAAAGCTGGATACTTAGTACTCGAAGCTCTGTATTCCATACTCAGTATTCGATTCTCAATATTCGATACTCTGTACTCGAATAAAAATATTTCATACTCATCTTTCGAACTCGATTCACAGTATTCGAAACTTGAAACAAAGTACTCTACAGAGAGTACTCGAAACACTTTATTCAATACTCAGTTCTCGATTATCAGTACACGTTACTCACTACTCGATATTCAAAACTCTGTACTGGATACCACAAACTCGATACACAGTTTTCGATCCTCTGTACTTGATGTTTGATACACAGTATTCGATGCACAGACGAGATGCATGACGCTGTAATAAAGTTTTACTTCTACCTAAATCTTCCGTAAAGAAACTAAAAAGGTTTCAGATCAAAAGGTAGAAAAAGGATTGCAAAAAGGATTAGAAGTGAACTACTTGCCTATAACTTTAATCTCATCGAAAATCACTTAGCAGTGCTCACTTAACGAAAAAAAAAAAAATCGAAACTGTAATGTTGAGGCATATAAGAAAACTGTAGTTGCTTATAAGAGTTCTGAAACAAATGCTTATCAGTGATCACCGATTACTTATCATTTGGTGCACTTACCGGAGACACTTCATCACCGACTTGCTTTGGGAATGTAAATTTATTTCTTAGCATACTTTTCTAAAAAGAAAGTAAGAGTCTACGGAAAGTACAACTATAATTATATTATTGATCAGGTACTGCTGAATGCACCCTTATTTGTATACCCTGTTTCCAATAAAAATGGAAAAAGGGGATCATGAAGCGGTGCAAAAGTATTTAACAGGGACAAAGAAACATTTCCGTCCGTCTGTCTGTCTGTATGAACGCGTCGATCTCAGGGACAATAAAAGATTAAGCCACAAATTTTTGCATGTAGGTTGGTGTATACCATACGCATACCATACTTCCTTTAAGCGCAAAAAAATGTCAGAGCCAAAATTTTTAAGTTAGAGCGTTGTAACTTTGTATATTGCATGTAAGGCCCAATATCAATCTATTCTGAAAAGTACAGTAAGATCGGACAAAAAACACCAAAGTTATATACGTATCAATCTTGCTTGTTGGAAGAGAGGGGCTTTGCATTGTCAGCTAGCGCGTGCGTGTGTATGTGCGTGGATGTGTGAGTGTGTGTACACATTAGTCGAAAACACGAAATCAAGAGATCAGGGTATTTTGTAGTCGGAGCACTCGACTGCAGCGCCTTTACTTGTTTCTTACAGAAGAAGTAAGGCAAAATCAATTGCACACTCTCTGTTTGAAATGCATTACCAATTACTAAAGGGTGATGGCTATTTGACGTGAAGGTTATTGAGCGTTAGACTGATCAGTGATTATTTATAGGAAATCTCTTATCTAGATTACAAGCAATACAAATGCAACCTGGTATTTGTTATAGAGAGTGAAGCTTAAGGGGGTCTTCTCATTCAAAACCCGTTTTTTGGACCCTTTTTAAAAAAATTCTTATTTGAAAACGCCAAGAATAATTGAAAACTTTTTTATTTATTGTATTACAAAAGGTTCAAAGTAAATAAAAAAATTTTTTGCCTCGATACGAGGGCTGTTCAAAAAGTAATGAGACTTCAAAGTTGGTGGTGAAAAAAAAGGTGTCGTCACGGCGGCCACGATTCCGGGTCTCCGGAGCGTCCGAAATGAAAAAAAAAAACGGGGTTATAATCAGTATAGATGTAATTCTCGGCTGAACCTCAAACTTAATTTTGTGATTTTTTTGACAAAATGGCGGCCATTCAAAAAAAAAATTTCAATTTCGGGCTTTTTTTTGTAGTTTAGTGTAAAAAAAAAATAGTAAAAAATTTTTTAAAATTATGGTCGAGGTTCAGCCGAGAATGGTGACAATTCTGCGTCGATTCCACTTTGTTTCATGAAAATCGGTTCAGTTGAACTGGAGATATCATGGCCGCCAGTTCGAAAAACGTGGTTTCGAGATAAACGCGTTTTAAGTTTGCAGTTTTTTGGAAAAAAAAAAGTTTATGCGTTTTAAAGAGCTGATCTCCGTCGAACCTTTGTTCCGGTGGGGTGGTTGCTTGGGAATTTAGGTCACATTGGGTCACTAAAAGGACTATATCTCCTAAACTAATTCGAGTTTTCGAAAATCCTTTTGGGGGGATATTTTTGAATATCCAAGCTATAAATAAATGCAAAAAAAAAGTCGAAAAAAAAAAGTTGCTCAATGAGAAGACCCCCTTAACTCATTTAAAAATTCGTTATATAAGGTATCATTTGATACTCAGAACTGGATACCACAAACTCTGTTTGAAAAGCATCACAAATCACTAAAGGGTGATCGCTATTACAGGTGAAGGTTGCTGAGTGTTAAAACTTATTAGTAAACACTTATATGAAATCTCCTATCAAGATTACAAGCCAAGCAAATGCACTAAGGGTTGAATGAGAAACTAAATTATCAATTAAAAATTCGTCATTTAAAGCATCACTTATCACAAAAAAGTGATCTGTAATCACTACTAGTATTCACTAAATTTAAAAGACAATCGTTACATTTTGCACATGCCCTTAACTGGCCTGGTTATTAATAAAAAGTATATTTACAATTTGATCACTGATCAATGATCACTAAAAAGAATTTAAATCACAAAGCAAAACAAATAAATCAAAGAGTCGAATTGAACTTCCCATAAAATGTGCCAGCCAAGCTCATTTTTCATTATCCTTCGCCTCCCCCCACCCCACCCCTCTGTTATCACTCTTTCTCTGGGCCAAGAAGCCTGATCGATTAATCAAATCAACTTGGATTTTAATTTGCTTTAACTTGACTGACTGAGTAACTAACTGACTGACTTGCCTGCCTCAATATCATTTTGTATAATTTTCATGCCACACACACACACACATTCACACACCGCACACACACACAAAGCCATTACTCATACGCGCAGTTGCACGACGTTGAAATTGCTCCAATTAAGTGTTTTTTTTTTTTTCTTTCTGTGCTTTTTTTGCTGTTGTTTTGTCTGCAGAGGCCAAAGTAGTTCGGTGGCTTAACTTTTCGGCTCCGACTTCTGCACGATTTCCATTTTTTGGGGTGATGTCATTAGGCTGCCAAAGCACCTGTCTGTGTCCATATAGCACCAAAGTAGCATCGCCGTCTCTAGCGGAAACCTGGATGGTACTCCAGCTCGTTGCTGGGCAGTTGTAGGGCGGACTGTGGGCCAATTATTTGCCAAATAGCAGCTTCTGCGGCTCCGGCTGCTGCTGCTGCTGATCCCAATTCCCGATCTTTGCCTGATTGCGGGTTGCCAACATTGACTACTCCTCCTTCTACTTTTCTATCTTTGGCTTTTGGCCAACGGTAAACTGGCCAACTAGGCAACTGTAAATCGCTCTACTAAAATGCACGAAATAAACTATTAACTTAATTTTTTTGGACAGGCAGCCACTTGGCTTGACTACTGGGCGGCTGCACTGAGAGAATAAAACTAGTTTTTCCAGATCCGAGTTGGTTGACAATATTTTACAAATTATTTTGTATTTTTGCCAGACTTATCAAGCAGCTGCTGCCATTATGTGAAATGTGTTTGATGAGGATCCAAAACCAAACAGATTGAGAGAACAATCTTTTATCCTTCATTCTCACATCCTTGACCGTCGTCAATCAGCCCGGGTTGAGCAATTAGTGTGGCACAGGAGAGGGCTAGAACACAGACAGAGAGTGAGAGAGAGAGAGCGAGAGAGGCGAGCACAAGTGTCAGAAGTTCAAGGTGCGGCCCGCTAGACAAAAGCGGAATTGAAAATTAGTTTTGGTCCAAGAAAAAGGAGCCGACGCATCGACCTTAAATTACTTCCTTTTTGGTCTCTGCATGTGTGTGTGTGTGAGTGGCTTAGTGAAAAAAGGCTAAGCCGAAGTTTAGATACACTTGTTGACATTCAAAAGTTTTTAAAAATATATTTGGCAATGCTCTCCGACCGATATTTAATGTATTATTTCTAAGAAAAATCTTCTAAATTTGGAAACTAGCATTTAAAGTTAACTCTAGTTACCAACTTGGTCTCAATTCAAATGAAATACCAACTTAATCATCAAATTTTTTCAAATTCTGCAAAAAATTTGGTCTGCCGCAGTGCACTGCAAAAGTTCTTTATATATTTCACACCCGAGTGTCCCAACCACTTCAACAAAATGTTTGCAGCCTTTTGCTTAACTCGTTGGTGATTTGTGCTTTGTACATGCTGTGACAAACGTTGCCCCGTGAAACTTTTTGACGCTTATTTCTAGTACTCTCTCTTTTCATCCCTTTTGTTTTTGACACAAACAATTTTACGGCGCTTACCGTTGCTTTTATATAAATCAAGAGATCAAGAAAATTATACATACTTTTCGGTTTGTGTTTTTTTAGTGTGTGTTGTGAGCAGACGGCAGACACAACTCGTCACTCAGTCACAGAATTACTAGTAAGACAATGAGTCTGTTTTTGATTTGACTGCATAGTTTGTGTGCCTGTCACACAGCATAAGAAAACAGGAATTTTTACAGATATCTGTTCCAAGCCGATCGTGAAGTCGAAGGTTCAATTCTCAAAGCGGTTCATCTGCTTGTCGAACCTTAGGTTTTTTGGATTTTTTTAGACTGTTGTACCTTTTTTAATATAATGAGAAAAAAAGATTTTCGGAACTCGAATTCGTTTACAATAATCCTTTTAGTGACCCAATGTGACCTAAATTCCCAAAACTGACAAACTTAAAGCGCGTTTATGAAACCACGTTTTGAACTGGCGCAGCTGGCTGCGAAATGAAGATTTCATTAAAAAAGTGTGAACAGATTATATTCCATTCTGGGTGAACCCGAAAAAATTAAAAGTACTATTTTTACACGACCTGTTGGTCGCCTTCCTTGTAAAAATCCAGAGGTCGAACGGATGTCTCCTATTGTAAGCCGTCTCCGTTTCCGTTTTGTCGCTCGGAACTCGATCGTGGCCCGAGACGGTTTTTGTGGGACCAGCAACTTTGCGGTCTCATATTGCTGGTGCGGCGGTTGATCTGAAAGCAAACTGGTAGAATATCGAGGTCTTTGTAGAGTCAAAAATCTTTTTTATTTACGTCTGAACCTTTTCAAACAGTAAATAACAAGCAAGCAGTACTCCCAGCGTTTTCAAATAAGACCCCAAGGTCCAAGGCGGGATGATTATTGACTTGATTGCTGATTATAACTTTGTGCGTTTTTAATATGCTGAGTAAAAGGATTAACGACTGAAACAAAAATTTTAGAGGGTTAACACCGACTGCTAATGGGAAGCAGATTTATGCCAGCTGGCTGCCAAAACATTATTCTTCCACTAAGTGACAGTGAGAGTCGTAATCTCGCTCTAAGGAGATAATTCAATGTATAAGCCTTAGGTGTAATGTGACCCACAGTAAAATTATCTAGAGCATTTCTGCGTACAGACCAAGACTGCGTTATGCGTTAATAGCCAAGAATCAGTTATTTTTGTATGTAAAAAAAGCTAGTTGTTAGCTATTAACGCATAACGCACCACTAGTGTAAATAGCCTATAAGTCTGCTATTCAGTGTTATGCCCAGGTACCTGACAGAGTGCTTTTGGGGAATGACTGAGTCATTCAGCTTAAGCCCCGTTGTGTTGCCTCTCTGTTTTGCAAAGATGTAGTGCTGGGTTTTTTCCGGATTGACAGCAATTTTCCACCGGAATGCACAAGCACTTAAGCCGTCCAAGATTGTTAAACCGTTTTCCCTTCGTATTTGCCGTAAATTTAAGAAAATCGGTAAAACGGACAGCCGATACATGCTTCGCTTTTTGATGAGGCCACATCTAACAAAAGTCCAATAGACCTTATTAATTATTTATTCAGTGGCGTTAAAAGTGATGGATAGCCTCTACCTGAATATACATAAATTGGAAATTTGACTATTCTACTTAAGCTTCATATACCTTTTCGGAGTCGTAGTATACCGCGTCTTATTTCAGTTTGGGAGTCCTTTCTATTATAAGGTTTGGCTCGTGGTCCGTGTCGAGGTACCTAAAATTTCAAAACCCAACCAGTTAAACAGTTCACGGTTCTAGACAGGTTTTCAGCTTGGGTAACAACAAATAAATTCTTGCCTTAAACTCGCTTTTCTGCTTTTTTCTAGACTGAAACAGCTATACAGTCACTGTGTTATTTTGATTATATAGGTGCCGTGGGTAGGACTGGTTCAGTTTAGTGGTTCAGCCACTGGTTCGGTTTATTACATGGTTTTGAAGCCAACTGAACCGCGCTTTCGATTCGGTTAGTGGTCGTCTTATTATTATAATTTAATGAAGACAGTTTCTGACTTTGCAAATAGCCGGATCTTACCTAAAATATGCGGGGGAAGGGATCGCAACGCACTTTATGTTCTTGGATGACGAAAATGTGTAAAATCTGAACCCTTAAAGCCCTTCCTTAAGTATAACGACCTGACAAAATGACAAAAACTATTATTAGGGATTGCCCTAATTCCCGCTGAGCAAAAAACCCTTAAGGATAACGTCCCGAATTTTGCTTAAATCTGTTCGAAAAGAGTTTTTTTTTCCAGATTTTCGAAGGTAAGGCAGTCCAAAAGTGGTCAAAAACGCATTTCTGTTCAGGGATCGTTTTTAATTATGCCGAGTCTCAAGCCCTAAGCCATTGCTCAAATATGAAGTTTTTGCTCTAAAGTCTGCGCGGAAAGATATTTTTCCGGGTATATTTCGATAACGTGTTAGCAACTCCATAACTTTTTTTGGCTCGACCTGTATTTCACCCCATGTCAACTCTTAAAGCCTTTTGTTGAGTAAATCGTCGCAATTTAGCCTGAAATCTGCTCGGAAAGGCAATTTTTTTAGACTTTTGAAGTTGCGGCAAGACCAAAACTTCTTTTTGTTCTAAGATTACCTTTCATTCCACTAAGCCTTAACCCTTTAAGTCCATTCTGAAGTCTCACATTCAAAAATTTTCTTTAATCTGTTCAGAAAGTAAAAGTTATGGACTTTAGATGCTGCAGTTTGCAAAACTATAAACCTAGGTGGGAGATACTATTTGATGAAAAATCAAGTTGGATTCGAACACATTATAAAGTACTAGTTCTGGTTTTAAGAGGTATTACACCCCGGGTTTTTGTTCTTTTAAATGTTGAAAGTTTCGCTCAGAGAAAGCTATTTTATACCGAAAAACTTTTTAAAGTATTAAAGCTGAAGCCCAATTTACTCGACCTGATCTCTCAGGTGAGTTTTGTATCTGAGCATCTGTCAGCCCGTGTAAACAGGAGTCTGAGCCTACTCAACTGAGCCTACAAATTAAGCTGACCGCACAGCAGAAGGCTCAATGAACCATTGGTTTTGCAACTGAGTCAACTAAGCTTCTCAGACATAAATGCTGAACTAAGTCTGACCTGAGTGTCAAAAAACTCAGCTGAGCGATCAGGTCGCTTCAATTAGCTATGTGTCTTTTCCCCGAATATAATGATTTCTAAAGTGATATGTGACTTTTCGACCATTTCGATACTGAATTCCTAGAGTATTGAAAAGTTTGAATAGTTGGATGTGCTTGCTTCCTCGATATCACTTAATAGGCTAAAGTTGGATTAAGGTGAGGAAGCTCGACAGACTAATCAGAATATCGTCCCGTAAAAATATGACATACGCAAACAAATCGATTAGCAACTTCCAAAGAAGGAATGTTAACTTGTGACAGGTTTTTCGAGGTGGAGGTGCATATTCAAATGGTCGGGGTGCTACATAAATCCGGCATCGATAAGGTCTTTATCGTAGCAATTCGATTAAAATTCCCAAAATTTTTGCGTCTGGAGTCTCGTCAGTGAACAGAACGAACAGAACCGTTTCATATGTAGTTTTCAGTTCGGTTCAGCATTTTCGAAGGGACGCCGGTTCGGCTTGCGGTTCGGTTCACCAGCTCAAAAAAGCGGTGCGGTTCGGTTCAGAACCGGCTTGCATCCTTGATATACCAAGTTCTTTCATATTTTTAAAATTTTAAAAGCCAAATTAAACTAGGTGATGAAATATGATGCACGAGGAAAAATTGTCAACAATTTCCCACTTACAGTTGTCGGAATAATTGTGTTAAGCAACAAGCTTTTGTTAGTTTGTTTTGCAAAAAAAAAAAAAACACACTTTTCAATCTATTTTTGGGGGTAGTTTTAAAGCGAAAGTTAGCAAGAGTTGGCACAGAGGGTCCGCTGCGAAACAAGATAACGAAATAGTGAGGTGCGTTTGAGATGCAACAGAATGGCCGAAGTGCTAGCATGATTTGTGAAATTGCCGAAATGCAAGGTAGTGGATATGAATCATTGGAAATTCTTGGGCTAGATAATTCAAAAAATGACTTAAGTGCTATTAATTCTCACTACAGGTGTTTAAATGCTTAATCAGTTATTGAATCTAGGCAAGTTTTTCAGTCTAATTTTCAACGACTTAATTTAAAAATTTCCATATCTCTAATGCCTTAACTGTTCTTCTGTACTTCTCAAACAATCAACACTTGTTCCCCCCCCCTCTAAGAACCCACTCCACCCACTTAACCATTATACCCCTTTGGCCGTGAAAGTGTATGACGCCCAGACATCGTTTTCAGGCTAAAAGCGAATTTCAGTTTTGATTTACGTAGCGAATTAATTTTGAGGGTTGGCGGCGCGGCATTAGAAACCGAAACCAAAGTCTTGTGGTTTCATTTTTTTTTTTTGCTGCTGGGCCACAGGAAGCGAAATTGAGCATAACTAATTTGTGTTTAAATAATTTGCCAATTCGCGCGAAATCAGAGTTTAATTAAGAAAAATTCCCACGAGAAATTGTGTTGATTGTTATTCTTCTATACTTGCAGGATCATCCCAGTTTGCGGGGCACACCGCTAGCCATGCTGGCCGCCCAGTGCAACAAGCTGTCGAACAAATCACCTCCACCGCTGGCCGATGCGGCAGTGGGCAAGGGTTTCCATCCCTGGAAAAAGAGTCCCAATTCACCGGCAGCCGGTAGCAGTGGCAGCGGTGGTGGCGGCGGGGCAGGTGGAGGTGGCGGCAGTACGGCCAGCGGTGGTCAGCATTCACCCTGCGCCATTTCAGCGGCCAGCTCATCGAGTTCCAGTGGCAGTACCGGCGGTGGAGGCCAGACTTCACGTAGTCTTTCGTCCAGTGCCAGCAGCAGCAGCAGCACCATGGTCAACATCACAGCTAGGTAAGCAGCGCGTAACGGCGCACAGTGGTTAGCGTGGATGAACGAACGTAATGGGGAGGGGAAATGGAGAAGAAGTTAAGTGAAATGTAAAGGGAAGATTACAAAGTTTTCTTAAAAGATACAAAAAGCAGGCTCCAGATGAAGTAAATGAAATGCATATAGCTTAGTTAAATATGACAGGAGGTTGTATACAACAGACAATACTCTGATGAGTAATTAACTTCCAAAGTGCTGTGTACAATCAGTGATAAGATCTTTAACATTTCAGACCTGTTCCCGTTTCCGATTTCGATCAAATTATGAGAAATCGGAATTGGAAACCCTTCCTTTTTTTCCAAGACCAATTGTGTGATTCAGCTTTTATCTTCTAATTTTCATCCATCGGCATTCAACTATCCGAATTCTCTAATTCATTTTTGAATATTAGATCTACTTCGATCTATCGAAATGGAATCGAGAACAGGTTTGATCGATTGTCGTAATTTGTTTCGATTTTACTCTCTTTCTATACATATTTTTTGGCTTTTACGAATGCCTGTCGAACAGACCAGGCCAGCCCATAGCAAGCCGAAGTCACTCAACTCTATCCGAACTTGAGTCTTTTTGTGAGAGAAACACAAAAAAAGCAAGTAAATCGACTGCTGTCTTTAGTGCTCACCAACACAAACACATTTTGCTGTACTCTCCATTTGGCCGGGTCTGCTGTAGGCTTACCTAAAAGTCTCATCCCGACGCTTTATAGAGATATCATAAGCATTCGAGCTGATAAATTGCTCTCAAGTGCTTTTTTCGCTCAAATCGTACCTAGAACGTTACTTAGCACGACATTCTCACGGCGAAAGGAAATCAAACTTAGAAGTAACTTATGATTTTACGTAGTTAAGAATTAAGACCTTGTGATTGCATCAGGAACGCTCGCAACCTATACGCACCGCCCGCATTCGTTGTTAATTTAAGCAAAGCCATTGCAATGCGTATAGCAGCCTGCGCATAGCGAAACTACAATTTCTTTCTCTCCCATGCTTCTTGCAGAATTGAGCATTGTTTGCATAAAATTTGTTAATGTGCGAGGAATGATTTTGTGTGCATCAGACAGCCACAAGAACTCACAGCACCAGGCAATAACCGGTTTTCTTTTTCGTTTTTTTTTTTTGGTGTTGTTGCTTAAGACTTATTTTCTCTATTTGTATTGATGACTACGCGACCTAAAGGTTCCCGTGGGCACCCCTGGATTACATTATATTACTGAACGTAAATAAGTAATCAAACACAGCAACCAAAACGAATTGCTGTCAAGCAACGATATTGTTTCCACCGAAAACAATTCTGCCGGCTGCTCTTCCGTCAGCAACAATTTATTAAGCGGAAAACTTTCAATAGCTGTGTCTCGCTCTGACTCATTTCGATTCCCATAAGAGCAAAATTGCTGCTAGAAATTGTCGGTAGATTACTGATCATATTTATCACGTGCCATCTAGCGAAGGCCTATCGCAGCAAATGAACTCTCATCTCGAGCATCATTGGTGAAACACATTTCGATCTAGCTTAAGCGTTCTTTTACAAGCTCCGAGAGTTTCGTACAAATCTAATTTTACAAAGGAGTGCTAGAATTTTACGCCTTCTAAGAAAAGTGGCATGAAAATCTGACCAACGTTTCGGTTTCGTTCCGGTTCTACCGGTTTCTATAATAAAGCGTAAACGGTATTTGGTTCTCAACAAAAATTTGTAACGGTTCCGGTTTCGGTTTATTTCGGTTAACGGTTTCGACCCAGTTTCGGTATTAACCCCTTGTTTTGAGTGAGCTAAGGTGAATTTGAGTGAAAAGCTACCTTTTACAACAATAGTTTAGAAAAGTTCAATGTCAGAATCTAAGTTTTTGCGGTGAAAGTAGAAGTAGAAATGAAGAGTTAATAGAGTTGAGGCAAAGGCCCTAGAACAACAAGATGAGTAACAGTCATAAGTGAAAATCAGCGAAATTTCCAATGTGGACCTTTGACTTTACTTATGTGTGCTGTCTGAGTGAAAAGTTTGTTAGATCGAAGGTCCTTATTGAAATTTCTCCTTGCCATTCTCCAGTAAGGCCAGTTATCATTCTATTGCTCTAGGGTATTTGGCTAAAGTTAAGTTAAGGCTCCAGGTGAATTGAGGTAATAGTTATAGAAAAAGAAAACGAAATTCACAGCTGAATCCTTAGATATAAAAAGACTCATTAGTAGAATTTAGTTAGTTGGGCAAGATGTGAGACAAGATAAGAGAAAAAGTTAATTGAGGTAAAAATTTCTCTGGAAGAACTAACAATAGTTTGCGTGATTCGAAAGAAGGAGCTAAGGAAAATATGAATTGAGATGAAATTGAAAGTTAGTTAAATGGAGTTATGTCACAAGTTATCAAAGTGAAACCGGGAAGAACTCAAAAATGTTCGAATAAAAATTGTTTTATAAGAAGAAACTGAGGTGAGTTGAGTAGAATATTTATGCAAAAATTGGTGAATTGAGGTGAATAGAGGTAAGTTTGCCAGTTGAATTAGGGTGAATAAGTACAATGAGTTCGAGTTCGAGTTCTCCTCCTCCCCTAACCATTTCGTCTCATCCGTGCACCACTGTGCGCTGTGCCGGCCACCCAAAAAATCTTTTGCATCGCTCTCCATTTACAACGTTGTGAGTAATTTCAGCATCTATCCTTACAGTCGCCCCCTGGCCTCATCGTGTGCGGCTGTCAGTGGTTCGGCGGCGGCGGCGAGTGCCTACGGCAGCGATCTTTACTTTCCGAATTCGGCCACCTCATCGGCCAGCATGGACAATCATCACATGCATCAGGGCCTGCTGGGCAAGGTGGAGGGTGCGGCCTTTGGTTCGGTCTATTCGCGTCATCCGTACGACTGGCCCTTCAACGCAGTGGCCACTCACAAGGCCGCCGAGGCGGCCAGCGTGAATACGGGTTGGTGGGATATGCATAGTGCTGCGGCTGGGAGTTGGCTGGATATGGGGAGCGCTGCGGCTGCTGGCATGCACACGACAATGGCGAACTATGCCAGTGCAGCGGCGGCGGGCAGTGATTACAGCTCCGCGCTGTCGCACTCGCTGTCGAACACCGCCCACTTGCTGGGCTCGGGCCAACACTTGCTGCAGGATACGTACAAGAGCATGCTGCCCGGACAGGGCGTGGGTGGCTTCTCGCTGCCACACAGCTCGCCCTCGGCGGCTGCCACGGCGGCCGCCTCGCCGCAGGCCTCCAGCCCGTCCACCCCATCGCCGCGTTCGCAGCGCCGTTATGCGGGCAGGGCCACCTGCGACTGCCCCAACTGCCAGGAGGCGGAGCGCCTGGGTCCGGCTGGGGTGCACTTGCGCAAGAAGAACATCCATTCCTGCCACATACCAGGCTGTGGCAAGGTCTATGGCAAAACGTCGCACTTGAAGGCCCATCTGAGGTGGCACACCGGCGAGCGTCCCTTTGTGTGCAACTGGCTGTTCTGCGGCAAGCGCTTCACGCGCTCCGACGAGCTGCAGCGCCACCTGAGGACGCACACCGGCGAGAAGCGCTTCGCTTGCCCAGTGTGCAACAAGCGGTTCATGCGCAGCGACCATCTGGCCAAGCACGTGAAGACCCACAACGGCACCGGCACGCCGAATGGCATCAAGAAGGGCTCCTCGGAGTCGTGCAGCGACTCGGAGGAGACGGCCAATCAGTCGGGTGAGTCGAACGGGCTGGGCGGCGCGGCCAGTGGCCAACAACAGACGGGCGGAGGCGGCGGCAGCGGGGGTGGCGGCAGCAGCGGTTCTGGCAGCCATCCCGGCACGCCGACTTCGCTGCACGGGCTAAGCGCCACAAGCACGTCCAGCACCAGTTTGCTGGGCGGCGGTCTGCACCTGGCCACGCCGCACCAGATGGTCGCCGCGGGCGGCTCGCCGGTGATGCTTCATCAGCAACAGCAGCAGCAGCAGCAGCAACAACAGCAACAGCAAGCCCAGCAGCAACACCACCAGCAGCAACACTCGCAGCACTCCCAGCAGCAGCAGCAGCAACAACAGCAGCAGCACTCCCATGCATTTTCCCAGCAGCAGCAGCAGCAACATCCGCACCTCCATCACCATCACCACCACCACTTGGTGGCAGCCGCAGCACCCAGTCCCGGTCTGGACCATCGGCTAGATCACAGTGCTCTGGTCGACATCAAGCCGCCCATGGTTTGAGGTTCGCTGGGACCCTTTCTGTTCACCAACTAAGCGGAAATGGGTTCCTCCAGCGAATATGAAACGAAAGATTCTTTTCGTTTTCCACAGATTTTTTTTTTGTTCTTTAGATGTTTTTTTTTTTATAATTATTGTAAATATTTTGCCCAAAAACGAAAACTTTCTAAATGTCTATGCCTATGCAAAACACAAGTAAATGCTATATCGAGCGATTCTCAATAACAATTCTATGGCTTACACCTACACACACCCACACCCACACACACACACACACATACAACTACATAATATAAATATATATATTTTTTTTTTGCAATTTTTTTGTCTAACTTTTAAGTAAACTAAAATATTTAAACAATTTAATATGGCTTAATCATATAATAAAGAATTAATTCAAGACGAAAAACAAAATATGCTTAAAAAATATATAAATTATTGATTAAAACGAGAAGAATAAGAGAATTATTTGTTGAACAATTTATGCAATTTTTAAAAAATATTTAAAAGAAAATGAAAAAAAAAAAAACATAAATAAAAATATATTTCTAGTCCAATTATGACAAAAAGGCAAGAGGAAAACCAAAATTGTAAAGAAATACGTACACAAAAAATGGAAATCAAAGGGCAGTAAAATGTGGAAAGGTTTACGATGGGGTTGGGGTGTGAGCTAGGCGGAAATTGTGGCAAATTTTGTGATAGTTTCGAAGGAAATGCATTAAGTGAGCAAATTTGTAAGTTACTTTATGTAGTTTCCTCTATATCATGTAAACGTCACGTCACGTGTAACCAAGAGTGATTTTATTCTTAGCTAAGATCCAAATCGGAACATCAAATAATGGCTGATATTTGCCATTGCTACTCTTTTATTCTTATAATCTATCTCAATGGTTGCTATAAGTAGTTATGGGAAAACTGTAGATTATCCCACATCTTCAAGCTGTTATTTTATGATGAGCAAACACACCTTTTTTTTATAATTTATGTTGATTTCTTAACCTTCTTTCTCAATGAATATTGGAAAAAACTTTACCATGAAAACTTTACCAAGTTTAAGTACAGTTCATCGAAATGCGTTACGTCACGCGTAACTAAAAGAGCTTTAATCGCTAGTTGGGGTGCCAAATTGGACTAACTCGGAGGTGTCCCACATAAACCTTAGCATTTGTCTGATTGTGTAAAGGGGCACAAATTTGCCAGTTTACTAGAATATATGAAAAAAGTTGAGCGTTTTGAAGCCGACAGCTCCAAGCCAAGTAAATTTAATGAGTGCTGTATACGCCTCAAATGATCTACACAGTAGCTCAACTTATAAGTCAGGGAATTCCGAGTAGGTTTAGGTGTAAACGTTGGCTTTTCTAGTATAAAGTTGTAAATTGTATATGAAACTTCTTACCTTTCATAAGAAATGTCAGAGGTTTCTAGATCAGGTCGTGTCTTTTTTTGATGAATTGAAACCATTTGGCATTGAGCAATCGGTTTGTACAGCTTGAACTTTTCCGATTTTTCTTAAACCTGATCTTGTAATCGGTAGATATGCTTGTCACCCTCCATATAAACTTTCTGATTTGAAATAAAAAACCAACGCTTACACGACAACCGAAGCGGAATTCAGAAAGTGGCCGATTCCGGCTCTTCACCTATAAACAGTTCCAAGCAAAATCCTTAGGCTGGAATGACACTTAAAACTTTTTGGGACAATTATTGTCGCAATTTTTCATTAGGTGCAAGAGGGGATTTTGTGTAATTCAAGCATTTTCTGACTGTCTTACACCAACGACTTTTCCCCAAAGTCGAAAAACTGTGACTTTTAAAATGTCATTCCAACCTTATAAGTAAGAACTTTAAGAGCATTTCTTTAATATATTGACTGACAAATAGAAAGGAATCAATATTGATACGGGCGCTGGAGAGCTAAATACATATTTGGTATATAGTCAAAGTGGTTGTTGGTTGTCTCAAAGTCGAGGATTGATTATAACTCAATAATCATCAGAAATCAACAACAAAGACTTGAAACATATGGACACTTCAGTTTTAAGAAAACTTAGGCAGACTGTTTCGTCCGCATCCTTTCGATACTCGTCAGTAAGATTTTCACCACTTCCACACATAAAGCCACTACGGAGCCGCGGAAAAGACACTTGTGAATTATATGTTTTGTTTTCATTTTAAGTTTACATGGGACTGCTTATTACTGGAGTTTCAGCTGAAAATTATGAAAGGGTTTTGGGCTTCTGTCTGTTTCAGCGCTGTCTTTCTGTTTTTGCGTGCTTTCCGCTTTGGAATTCCCAAGCAGTTATGGCATTGCAGGCATGGAGAGAAGGCTGCTGGAATAACAATCACCAGGCAAAAATATCGCTGATGAAACACGCTGAATCTGAATCCTTTGTGGTGCAGTGTGTGTCTCTGTTTAAAGTTATGAGAAAGCATAACATGACCTTGGCTAAAACTGCAGGTTTACTTAAGTCGAAAGACATGCTTAATACTTGATTTTGATAACAAGGCTGCAAGCCGGCCCAGAAACGAAACTTGCAGTGCCAGTTTGGTTTGAGTTCTTGAGCCCATTAAGCCAAACCATCTAAATTTGATAGCTCCCAAACTTGAAACTGAACCTGAAGGGTTTAAGTATCAGCTTAGTTCAAGAATTTATATAATTTTTCTGGTTTCTCTGTTTTTCCGGGAAAAGAAGTAGTAAGGTCTAAGATTCTGAAATGTATTTTAAAAGTTATTTCTTATCGAAAACGAAAATAAGAGTTAGGATACCATGGGGGACTTAAATCAAAATGGATTAAACCTTATAGGATGCCATGGGCTAAGGTTCGAAACAACCCAGTCGTTCCCAAGAGAATGCAATTTTTCATACTTCTTTTTACGGGGAAAAGTCACTACATAATTATTTTAGTTATTGCGCTTAGAAGGCAAAAAGTCACGTTTACATGAAACCGTGCCTTCTCTGGGTTGTGACCAATAAGAATTCTTATTCTTTCTTCAACAAAACCACATGCTAAAATACGTTCTCAAAGGTGAATTCTTTTTGGTCTTCACGCATTAATAAAAGCGAATGGAACTTTTCAGTTTTGGAAACTACTTCTTGGGTGAAAAAGATTATAAAAGATGTGCCAAGACGTGTTCATGGTGTCAAGTCCGACTGGAAAGTCCTGAGGTTTGAGCCTTGTAATATGTGATATTTAAACACTTTTCAATCGAAGCTTACCTTAGGCCGCCCGCACACGGTACGTATCGTCATCGTAGCGTCATTGACACATCAAGTATTTGCTGTGCAGCTACGATAACGATAGGCCTGATGTTCCGCACACAACATATTTTTCAATTGTCCAAACGCAAGGCAAAAAAATGTCAAGTGATGAAGAGGAATTCATTTTATTAACATATCTTCGTCTCCTAAGAGACCAAATTCGAAAAGAACAACTGAAGCAGGAGATTTCGTATTGCTCTTTCTAAAATATCCTTGTTGGAATACGCATGTTTATTATTTTTGTAAAGGCATTCGTTGCTCTCTATTCAATTTTAAAATGGCTTGACACAGCCCCAAAGGGCCAAAGCTGAGCCTCTCTCAATCTCTTGGCTTGCGCGCTTCTAATTTTCGCACAAGAGAAAGGGACCTACTGTTTAACGCCGATTCCGAACGGCAGTTTAAGAAGCTTTCCATGGCTAATTACTGCAATGCTGGCGCCAACAGCAGAGAGGGGTGACCGGGTGTAAAGTTTATTAAGCGACCTCTTGCACAACGGTCGCGCACACTAGTGTTAAGCGACTGACACTGCTTGTCGATAGCTGCAATCATGTTGCGACGATTTCACGCATCGGACGAGTCGTGTGCGGAGCTCCCTTTAAATATATGTGGGCGACATCGAAGCGTATGCCTCAGATACGTAGCGTCGCATACAATACGAGCAGTTAGCGGACGGCCTTAAGATATATCTCATATGAAATGTGTGAAAAATATTGATATCTCAAACTGTATACTTTTATGAGATATCAGACTAGTGAAAATACAACTTTATGAACAAATGAACTGATGTCTTACATTTGAAATATGTACATATAATAATAATAATAAGAAGTTATTGAAACCCCAAGACACCTCAAATGAAACAGAGTTACATTGAGGCGCAATGATCTGCAAGAACTTCTCAGCACAACCAATCGATGGTTACAGCTAAGAGACCATTTAAGTGAGGGCCGTCCGATTAACCTTGCCTAACCAACCCCAGAGAAGATGTACTAAGTTAATGAAATGACAGTTTTCTTAACAAATTATAACTTATTAAGGGACATCCCATTTATGAAATGGTCTCAGTGACATACAATTTCTATTTCGGAACGGGAAGAACTTATTTTTGAGTAAAAACCAGAAAAACAAATGCTACTTAAGTAGCACTGAGAGTTACAGCTTAAGTCTAACTGTTAACTTGTAATGCTTGCTTTAAATTTTGAGTATTTCCAGTTAATTCAATTAAAAATCTGTATGGACTGTCCAGAGCACCTATTATACAACTGTTCTTAGCTTTTCAGATACCAGATGATGAATCCTCTACGTGCTATGCATTGTAAGCTTGGATGTAAACGAGAATTAGATTCATTTGGTTCAGTGGTTTATGGAGGCTTTAAGCCACCGAAGCCGAACGATAATCTATTGCTGTTTTCAACACTTGCAGTTTCGGAACGCGCTTCAATTTACGAGCAATTTACGGTGCGGCTTCGTTCGGTTCAGAGCTAACTTGCATCTATGATTTTAAATGATAGAAGTTAAGAGATTAATCGCTATCAAACTTAAGTTTCTATTAATCAGAGCTCGTAAAATATGGTAAACTAACTTTTTCTGTCCGCTTACTAAAATGACAGGTACAAATTAAACAGATTTGCTTACTCTCTAAAAAGAAGTGATATTTTTACTTCTCTCGTGTTTTCTGTTTTATGTTTTTCGATGAGAGAAACACACGAAGGTGTTCTACGAAGGCGATAATTTCGTTCGACTCTCAACCGCTGAGCAATTCGAGCCAATTGTCAGTTTAAAGAGTCTATTTTGCTGTTGTTGCGTTAAAAGCACTTTACCTCGCATACACTTTTGCAGTTTACTGAGGCACCTACGCATATATACATGTATATACATAAGTAGGCAAAGCTTTGAGTTGCCAGCAAAGTGTCTCTTCGGTGGTGTCGCGGGGGCGGGCTTGCGCGCGGACGTAGGTGTGAAAAGTGTCTCATGGAAACAAATAAACAAATTGAGCGCAAAAAAATTCTCCTTGCTTGAGCAAAGAGTGCGTTGAGAAAAATCTGAGGCATAATGTCATTTCGGTTCGATTCTTCATAGTGTCCTTTTTTCTGCCTACCTGTAAAAATGTTTTGCGAATTTTGTTGTAAATGATTTCATCTGATGTATTGTAAAAAGAGCTCCCCCTGAAATCTCGCATATATTCTATTATTTAATCGGCTTAAAAGTAGTTGAAACGCTACCAAATTTTGGATTTGATGACCTGCAAATTTGTTAGGACTCTTCTACATTCTACTAATTCAATCGCATTTAACATATCAAGTTAAGTTGAATTCAACTTGCATTCTAGTCTTTGAAAACGAAGTTTTTATACAGATTTTCAAACAATGGGCTCACCTATTAAGACTAAAGAAATTAGAGATGATTTTGTCTAACTCTAAAATAAATTATTATGAACTTAATAATACTTTTACTTCATCTAAATCTAAACTTTTACTTTGATTTAAGTGGAGTGGGGTTTTCAAAAAAAAACTAGCTTTCTCACAGCCTTGTGAAACCCTTATTGGATATAGACGAGCCTACTTAACAAAAGTTTTCCTGCCCACAGAAGTTATTTTCTTGTGTATAAGTTATAAGTGTTATTTAGAAAGTTTTAGATATTTTGAATTGTTGCTAAGTGGAAAGAACAAAGGACGATTCTTCTAACCATTCTTGTTTCATCTCAATTCTTCTCAAATGCATCAGACAATTTATGCTGAATCCTTATAACAATTGAAATCTTTTCTAAATGAGGCTCCGATTTTTAAACATTTTTAAGAAAATACTTAGCAAGATCATGAAGTTATCTTTACTCATAACTATAAACAATTTATGGATCATCTTTCATCTGTTCTAAAGCTTAAAACAGGGCCCTGTTCGGGCTCGGGTTCGGAAGGTAACGAACCTAAAGTTTCAGTTCTGAACTTAAGAACCAGATGACTAAGCTTACTTTGACTGCTTGTTCAATCTGATCTTTCTCCTTGAATTAATGTATTGTTATATTTATAGACCAGCGTTGGGCACATATTGGACCGTTAAGCCCTGCAGCCCGGCCAATACATTTTGTAGCTTCTGCTCTCTTAGTTTACGCTGGGCTTGGTTTAAAGATGACAAACTAAATAACAAATATAATTTTTTGTTTTTTTTCACAACTCAATTCGTTACGACATATTTTTTCGATCGGTCAGGCTCCAACAAAGGTGCAGCGGAAAATTACTCTCTATCATTTCCTCTAAATCAGCGGTGGGCACGAAATTTGATTTTGGGAGCAGTCTAACAAAAGCAACAGGAAACAACAACCCCTTGTACCTATGCTCGAGTCCACGTGCCTGACACACACTGCATGAATTTGTATTTGTAGTCGCCTCTGCCCTACTGACGGCATGCCCCGATTCGCAATAGATTTGTTGTTTGTTATTTTCGCTTCGAAGTGAGGCAATGGGCAATCAGCGTGGTGCTAGTTGCCGTAGAATAACTCTCGGGAGCAATGGGAGCAATGTCTTGCCCACCGCTGCTCTAAACAGTTTTAAAGCTTAAAGACTAGCAAAGAAATGGTACGCCAATCGATCGATCGATAGACAGGCTTATAGCCTACAGCTTTTCGAGAACAAAAACGTTTACTTTTTTCAACGCTGTAAAAACTGAAAGTAATCCATTTTGTAAACAACGCAATTAAAGTTCTCAATGAATTTTACTTATCAAAAATATTCTTATTAGTTTTGAGTCAATCTTGTGAAATATTTTATATTTTAAAAAGTATTGGGCAGAGCACTCACGAATACTCTCACAGAAAAGCACATTGAAATTGGGTAAGGTAACAACAAAATTGTTGTTGGTCAGTTTCAGACGTACACAGACGAAATTGCTCATTGACTTTCTATCTTCGGTGCAATTACAAAAACAAAACGTAGCCAAAGAGCATATGGCTGGGCATCGCTGTTTTAAATGCTCATTGAAGAAATTCTTAAATATGATGTTTTCACAAATAACCGAAGGATCTTCGCATACTATCTTCCCCAGCATAGCCGAGATATGTGGCTTCTGCTGGAACATGAAAATGAACATGTAAAATAATATACAAACAGTTTCTCATCTCACTCGAAGTGTATGAAAGATAGCACTTTGAAAATTTTACAGTATAGAGAACTCGATATGGGAATATTTCTGCAACATAAACACAAAAATCGTGTTTTTTGAGGTGTTAGAATGAACTAAGCACATCAAACATTCAATAATAGATCTTCTGTGATGATATTTTATGTAACTTTGTATGAAAAGTAGAGCGAAAGAATAACTCTTTACCTTGAAATTCGGTTGAGAAGTCATATACTTCTCTCACTTAAGCTTGACGGCTCTTCTAGGTCCTTAATAAAGCTACTAACCTTCTCCAAACGGTGCAAATTTTAATTAATTTTAAAAAGTGAATATGGGAACACAACTGTTAGAATAGCTTTTACAGATGAAATCAGAGTGTTTTTAAAATTTATGTCTAACATCATTCGAAAGCCCTGCGCTGCTGTGGTCTGGATGGTACAGCGGGTAATGCGTGTGAACTAACTATACATGAAAATGCTTCTAAAGTCCCTTTCTCATGAGAGAAAATTAGAAGTACACAAGCCAAGAGATTGAGAAAAGCTTGGCAAAGCCCAAAGTCCCATGGGATAGGAACTCATAGTTCTGCCTGCGTCGCAGCAGACACACGCATAGAGGGAGAGAATAGGTGTGTTCTATAAACAGCCCGCTCTGCAGATTGCTCTCTTCTACGACGCGTGCTTTCGGCCTTTTGTTCCCTCAAAAGGAATTTGTTCGTTGCCTAGTTGCTTGATGTTGTGACATTTACTTCGTGTTTCTCTGCTACGCACACAAGCGCTTAGCTTGATTGTGTGAGCTTGGGCACCACTGCTTTAAAGTCTATTCTTTTTATGCAGCTGTGTGAAAGCACTCAAAAGTTTAGTTAAGCAGAACAGCCTTAAGCAAAACACTCAAAAGTTAAGTAAAGCAGAACAGCCTTAGGCAAAACCCAGAGGTGGACAAAAAATTCTATGGAAGCACTTAAATGTAATGTAGCTTAGAACCGCTCTAAATTGTCAAGATTTAAGCATTAACGCTCAATCGTTGATAAGGTCAGATCGTCTACAAACATTTCTGAACAGTATTTGTCAAAAATCTTCCACTAGATACTCAACAGTTATACATTTTTTCCATGAAGAAGTCACCATTCTTCTAGACAGAGACCAAAAAAGTAACTTAAAACTTTGTATATAGCTTGACACTTTAACTACTGCATCTGATACTCTTGGGTTATAGTCCAGTCAAGTTAAAGTTTTTCGATGCATGCAATATTGTCCAGCCAGATTTTTGATATGTGATAGGGGACTATCTAAAAGGCATAGATTCAAATTTGTGCCATTGGAAAACGCGAATTGGTCTGTATCTCTAAAACTATTGCTTATAGACAAAAATATTCAAAAACAAAGATATATATAATAACATTACCTTTCTTTTTGGTTCTCACAAATTTTCTATGCGCCCTTTCTATGTCTATCTTTCTAAGACTGATGCACAAGGCGAAGCAAACTTTAAGAATTATTGAAAAAGTCTGCGTTTGTAGGAAAGAGTTGTAGTAGTGGTGGCGCTTGACCCTCTACACCTGCTTCCTACAAGCAAGAGCATTTTGAAAAAACTTCATGAAGTCGCCGTGTAAGTCCAGTCTAAGGGCCGTTTTCTCATGTTCATGTTTTCGTAAATCTAGGTAGATTTGGTGAATTTGCACTGCTCATTTCGAGCATGACGCGTAAAATCCACCTGGATTTGCAAAAACAGGAGCATGAGAAAACGGTCCTAGCTCTCTCTCCGCTTTTGTTACACTTACCAACATTTTGCTCTTTGAAATGAAACACATTTTAGAAGCGTTCGATTAACAATGTATTGCTCGTCGCTTACCGTCATTCCGATCAGTGCTGATGGCTTAACCAGGGCCACTTTAGAGTTAGGGCACAGATCGCTGCAACTTTTTCTGTCTGTTATGTGTGCAGAGCTAAGTGAAAATATGTGTTGATGGTTATTTACAAGCTCACAAGATTTGCCATAAATTTTCGCCTGTTTATGCAACTCCTTGAAAAATCACAATTTAAGTCAAACATTTTGTAAATTAGACTACTTCGACACACACACACACACACACACACACACACACAGACACACATATATGTTTAGCAGTTAGTGCTCTAAAAACTTGAATGTTTTTTTTTTTTTTTTTTTCTTTGGTTTTAAGCTTACTACAAAATATCTATAACATTTATCATACTTAAATCAAGCTTGACAAAAACGAAAAACTGCAAATACAAATTAGAACTTCTTTTTTTTTTAAATCAAATGTAAATTAATTATTTAAAAAATAAAAATATTTAAATTTCATTAAAAATAAATTTAAAAAAAAAACACACACACACTCACAATTAAGTGAAAATCAATTTGGTTGCCTTTTCGAGGGGGGAGGGGGTGGGTGGCAAACACATTTCCTGGGTGGCTGGCTTAAGGGTGCGCAAAAATCACAACAGCAACAAATAAAAGAAAGGCCCAAAATGCTGGGGAATTCGCTTTGGTTTAACACACAGGCCAAAAGATGCGCCGAGGGCGTCTGTTGTGCGGGTGATTTAAATTTTATTACCACCGGGGGGAATGGATGGACTGGTGCGCAGGGGAGAACAGATTGAAATTGAAGTGTGTGCAGATTGTTTTCTGTTGAGTAGATTAAGCTGCGCAGTTATTTTTCGCTTGTGTTTTGACATTTGCTGCAAATGGGGGGCGGTTCACCAAAAAGGGGGAGAAGATAGACGACCCTCGGCCCGGGAAAGGCAAAAACAATTTGCCAGGGTAATGAATTGAAGATTCACTTGGTTCCGTTCAAGCGGGGCGGCTGCTGCAAATGGTTTGGCCAAATGTCGATGATTACTAACCAATGTTTTCGAGAAATTTCAGCTTCATGTGTCCTGCTGTGTGCACACACAGACAACTTTCACCCCTTCTCCATGTGCTCTAGTTGCCGTAGTCAAATTTCAAAAGAGCAGCCAGTAAATTAAAATAATGAAAACAACACAAAAACCCAAGACATGCGTTTGGCATCGGCTTGCAAAGGATCTGGGCAGCAGCAGCAGCAGCAGGAAGGATGATAAATGGGCGCCACAACGGCGCTGACAAAATCATTAGCAGCAAATTTTAATTAAAATATGATTTTATTTTCACACATTTGAGTCGTGTTAGGCGCCTTATCTTCCATCTTTCATTTTCCAACTGCCAGCCAGCCCTCATCCCAGCCACTTGAGAAGTGTCAACACTTTTTTTTTTATTATGGAGAGAGAGAGGCTGCCAAAGGCATTTCAAGAATTTTTTAATGGTGGCCACGCCTCCAGCGATCTCCCCCAAATCTTGTTCACACATTGTTTTCATTAAGCAACACAGAAAATATTTGGTTTATGCTGTAAATGCCAGGGTAGCTGGGGTATATACGGTATTGAAGGTAGGTTAAATGAATTTAATAGCTCAACAGTTGAGTGACGCCAGAAAGTATGCAATGATTGTATGTCTGTCTATTTTTGGAAAGGTAAGATGACCAATTTGTGTCTCTTAAACCTTTTGATGTGAAATATCTTTAGTTTCGGTACGGAGGATTCTAGTAGGAGTAAAATTTGATTTGTGCAATATCAGTTGGCTGGGCATACCCGCACACCCGTAGTCATAGCTTGGCGACTCGTGACCTCCGGCCATGTGCCAGGTATCCCCCGGATAGCCACCACACTCTGGTGAGGCGACCATCTAACACGAGAAGGCGACTAAGGCAGAGACCAGTAATGCTTTAGGACAATGATTCTGGACCCCCAATTAATAGTATTCTAGCATCTTAGTAAGCGGAGCGAATTCTTACCGAAATGGCTGCTAGGCTAATGCTATTACCGCCCCCGTCCCGTTAAAGCCTGGCAAATCTCTAAGCACGCTCCTTGATTAGCATTCCTGATTAACGTATCCGGCTCTGCACACTTGTCCCTATAAATGCGAGTGTCGGCCCTTGCATGGCCTCACTGCTCGCATAGACAACCATGGGATCATAACGCAATTATGCAACGATCAAGGATATCGACTTATGAGTAGGGGCCCCAACTACATCATCAGTTAAAAACCACCCCAAATAGAAGCGGAGAGTTGCGATCCGTTCGCAAGAAGAAGTAGAATGGCAGTATCGCCAATTGATACGATAAACGACAGCAAGCAGTGGTGGAAACTAGCACGACAACTAAAAAATAGCACCTTTCATATCGGAAGCAATATCAATTCCGATGTCTTTGAGAAATACTTCATAAAACTACTAAACCCGGAGGTACAGGGGTGCAACATGCAATATGCAAGAAGCCTTACAATGAATCACAATGTCTGAGGTGCTTAATGTCCTGAGCAAGGCAAAGGAATACAAGGCCCCTGGAGAGGCCAAAGCCAATGCTCCAGTTAAATTCTTGGAATCATTGACAGAAATTTTTAATAGCACTTTCAACATGGAAATTACAGAAAAATGCTGCTCAACCAATATTGTGTTCCCAATCTTTAAAAAGGGCGACCCCAACCTACCATCAAATTATCGAGGAATTTCTTTTGGTAACTGTATCGCAAAGATTCTTATGGGCATCTTAAACAATAGACTTACAGGATGGGTAAGCCATTATAATAGGATGAAGGAGTATCAAGCAGGTTTCAGAAAGAACTATTCTACTGTGGATAATATATACAATCTGTCTGCGATAATAAACCTGAAGCTGCAAGAGTCGAAATAGGTATATGGGTTTTTCGTAGATTTCAAGGCAGCGTTTGATAAAGTACCAAGGAATCTCCTTTAGTATAAGCTGCATAAAATGGGAGTCTCTTCAAAATTTGTCAACTTCTTGGAAAGAGTATACGGTCAAACGAAAGCGGCGGCTTGGACGGGTGACCTGCTGTCGAGCTAATTTAAGATCAAAGTTGGAGTACGACAATGATGTATACTTTCCCCCCTGTTGTTTGCGCTTTATCTAGAAGATCTGCACGATAGTCAGCACGAGGCTTTGTGTGGGAGGAGTAAACATTCGCCTGCTCCTTTATGCGGATGACATCGTCATCCTAGCCGATAAGGTAGATGTGCTGCAAAATATGATTAACAATTTGGAGAAATATTGCGACAAATGGGGAATGGAAGTCAACCTAGTAAAGTCTGAGATAATGGTCTTTAGAAACGGTGGCAGACTGGCTGCGGCAGAAAAATGGACCTATAAAGAAGATGCTATAAAAATTGCCACAGAATATAAGTATCTTGGAGTAACCATTCACGCCCACCCTCATTTTTAAAGAGCATGTAGTTAGAAGAAACGCGCAGGCAAAATCCAGCATCAACTCAACCATTTGGAACTCCTTCTTGGCAAAGCCAAATGTAAGAGCTAAATGGAAGCTGTTCAACGCTGTATGCAGAGCAGTTCAGTCTTATGCCGCACAGGTATGGGGATACAGCTATTTTGAAGTGGTGGATAATCTGCAGACATTTTCTTGAAGAAAATCCTAAGGCTGTCTCTGAATGCCACAGGGTACGCCCTAGCCTTGGAGACGTGCGTGGAAGATGCGCACTTCTATACCTTGGGTACGTAGGGAAAACACTATTTTTCTATGGGAAGACTGCCGCACATCCTTACATCCGAAAATTTAAGAAAAAACGTTTTTTGGGTACAAGAGCTGGAAAGGATATGCGCTTCTCTCGCTATCAACTGGAAAGAGAGTCTAAGATCTGTGGAAGAATGGAATACGTTGAGAATCACGATTGTGGAAGCCCTTAGACAAAAGGCGCATGCGGAACGGGTGACGAGGAAAGGGTCCAGCCAAACAAGGATCTACAGATACCTCGACCATACAGCTGCCCTAAAACTGCAATACCTGGCAACCAGCAACATCTCATGGCTGATGAAAGCGCGGCTTGATCTGATTAAGTTGTCATCAAATACGTACAACAGATCGGTGCACATGCCTTGTCCACTTTGTAACATCGGAGAAAATGAGGATATGACTCACTTTTGGGAAGATGTCCTAGCCATATTTTGCAAATCAGGAACTACATGACATCCTAGACGATAGACACAACGATTACTGGATGGGACAGGTACTCTTCATAAAAAAAGCTTTGCTTTATAGAAAAGATATTTTGGAAATTCTATAGGGTACAGCTATAACAACGAGAAAATAAAAAAACAGTAAACCGCAAGCGCATAGTAAAGCCCGTACTGCTGAACGGTCTGATATTTTGGGACGACCAGGGAAGTCAGGCGTAGTAAGCGCGTGCGGGGTGAGGCAAAATGTGCTTGGCCGACGGACGGTTCGTGCTTTAGTTTTATTTTTATACACATATGTATGTAACATTTAAGTTGTTCATAATGAGACTGTTTCATCTTACATTAAATAAAATTTGAGTTTGTAAACATTCATTGAATAAAGAATTATTATTATTATTATCGCCAATTGAAGAAACGCAAGCCGACCCACCGGAATCAAGTGCTATACAGCAAAGCTGCACAGCGCTGCGTGAGCTGGGATGCGAAATTTCGAAGCTAGTGGAGATGCTTGAAGATGGCAAACGAAGATCCATCCACCAGCCCATTAGGGACTCCATTGAGAGTATCAGGGCGCTTTAAGAGCTATCTGTCATTCAGCTGCAGGGTTTCAAAGAACTTTAACCTTATCGGCGTGTCAAAGGCGGCTTTATTGTCAACAAAAAGGTGGTGGGTGTTGATCTCTCTCTCTCTTGGGTCTTCTCCAGGATTTGTCGCAGTGTGAATATCTGGTCCGTGGTGAATTTGCCAGGTCTAAAGCCACACTGATAAGATTCAATCAGTTCACTCATTCTCGGCTTTAAACGTTCACATAGGATGCATGATAGAACCTTATATGCAATGGGAAGGAGACTGATCCCGCGGTAATTGGCGAATACCGCAGGTCTCCTTTTTTTAATATTGGACAAAGTACACTTAGACTCCAATCTTCGAGCATGCTTTCTTCGGACCATATTCTGCATAGAAGTTGGTGCATGCACCTTACCAGCTCCTCACCGCCAGCCTTGATCAATTTAGCAGGCAGCTAATCAGCGCCAGCAGATTTGTTTTTTTTAGGCAAACCAGACTTCATTATGGTCCGGCGGGTCTATCTCTATGTTATCGATTGGTGGTGTCGCTACTTCCCCAGAGGCGGCATTGTGTTCGTCATCAACTCCCAGCAGGTTGGAGAAATAGTTTCTCCATTTGTCTAGTGCCACATGCGGATTTCTGACCAGATTTCCGTGCTCGTCCTTGCATAGTGTGACTCTGGGCTTAAAACCTTTGGTTAGTTGCCTAATCTTTTGGTAGAATTTTTGAGTCTCACTCCTTCTGAACAGCACTTCGGCTTCCTCCCTCATGCGGCTTTCCTGCTCATTTTGCAAAAATGTTAATGTATCTTTTGCCTGCCTCAGCTTTAAAGGGTGTTCGTCTGGTCGAGCACTCGCTGGCCGCTTAGCTCACAATTCCCACCGAATGCAGTGGAGTGTCTGTGATTTCTCTCTCAGTTGTCGTCGTCTTCTACTTGTGCCTTGGCGACATCTGTTTGCATTTGACACGATTATTTATGTTTATCGCGCGTTAAATGCGCGCTATTATCAGCATAATAATCGTAATTAAAAGCCAACTAATTTATGGCAGTGATTTATGCTGCCTGCCGTCGAAACTTTGCATTCCATTCGCATATTTTTCTCAGCAACCGCAGAAGAAATGCTCTCGAATAATTTCGTCGCTTAATTTTTGTGTACGTTTGTGCCACTGCGCAAAATGTCCCGCTGGGTAAGGATAACAAAGCGAAGCAAGGACACCCGCTGTGTATTTTAATCTCATTAACTGTCGACGCTATTTGGCCATTGATTACAATTGTTGTTGTTGTTGTTGTTGTTTTTGTTGCGGTTGCAATAACATTTAACCAAATTGCATTTGTTGTCCCGCGGAGTGTTGTTTGTTTTTTTTTTTTTCCTGCTGGTTGGGGAGGTTAGGGAAAAGTCGCGTGCGTTTGGATAATGAAATTTTCAGCAATTTGTAGATAGAAATATTTATTGTAAATGAGTGTCAGAAGAGGAATTTATTATAAGTCAATCAAAAAAAACTGTTGAATGATTAGGAAAATTGTACGCGAAAAGCATTATGATTTGATCAAATTAAATTAACGCCAAGTGCTATTATGGCGCGACACATCACCATATTGCGAAAATTTCGTTATCCGAAAAACTTTAATAACTTTGCTAATTATTGACAGATTTTAGAAAATAGGCATACGTTCTAACCGTGAAGATGTGTTGTTCTTAAACAATAAAACAAATATTGGGGGTTTCTAACCAAATAGTGTTCAAAAACGTCACCAAAGACAAAAAATGGGAAAAAAAACCAATCAAAAATGGTTTACGTAGCAAATACTCCAAGATAAGAAATGAATCCTGATCAGTCATATATGGTATCTTTAAAGACCTAAATTTCTTCTTTCCAAAACCGGTAAGAAAATAAAAATCATTTGATATATGACAAAGTTATGGGCGTATAAGTGAGTGTTTGTGCGAAAAAAGGCTTTTTTACCGTTATTCAAAATTTCGATGTGCACTAAAAAATTCTAGTATGCCACAAAAATCTACTGAACCATATCTACAACCTATGCTACGACTTATCCCAGAAGTTTTGTTTTGATTTTTTTTTTGTCACACCGTGTTATTTTCTTTTGTCAATTCTAAAAATAAATCCTCCTCTGAGATGGACCGCATCATTTCTGTTTAGGTTGATCACCAACTTTATTATTAATGCCCACATTTCGTTCATATCTTCTACACCTAAAAGACTGCTGGTTTGAAAAGTTAGTATCTTTTTACTTAAATCTGAAATACACGCACTTTTCAATGCCTCAACAACTGTCAAAAATAAGGCATTAATTTTGGAATGAATATATTCTACCAATTGCAGGCAATTGCATTAGAAATGATGAAGAAGAGCAGCCATTCGCCTTGTTTTCTAATTTCAAATGTCTCTATTTTCTAAGCAATCTAGTAGTCGTTTCTTGGAACTCAATCTAAGTAGGCTTTGTGGAGGCGCTTTTTCAGAACTGCCAACCAACTATTTTTTGTAAATTTATTCGAGACAATACAGTCGGAGAGTGAACACGTCTAATATTCTTTTGCTGCTCCAACTTATTTTATTATTTTATTTTATTTTTATTTTGATTAATCTCTTTCATCAAATCAACGGCACACTGCACTTGGTTTTCCTGGTAATGTCCCTTGATCAGTCAATCTTTGCCTCGAAGTTGTCTTGAAAGCGTCCTTTTATTAAGCGATCTATGAACATTTCGACCTTCTCTTTGGCAAAAGCACTCTGAACTAGCTTGAAATTCTGTTTATTTATTAAGCCATTGCCTCGAAGTTGTCTTGAAACCGTCCTTTTATCAGGCGATCTATGAATTTTTGCACCTTCTCTTTGGCAAAAGCACTCTGAACTAGCTTAAAATTCTGTTAATTTTTTAAACCATTGCCTCAAAGTTTTCTTGAAATCGTCCTTTTATCAGGCTTTCTACTTCTATAAATTTTGCAAAACACTCTGAAGGAGCTTGAAATTCTGTTCATACTATACTTATCCAAATTAAAGCCCTTTTCGCCCCGGCAACATTGCGTTGCGCAACATATTGTTTCGAGTTTTAGTTGTTGCCAGTATGCGATACATTAATTACTGGCATCACGGATGAATTATAGCTAAGTTCAGCTCTTTCTATTAATTTTCTAAGAATATTTAGTTTGTACCTTGTTTCACATGTCTATCAGTTGAGACTATCTGTCTTGCCTAAAAAAACTGAGGAAAAACAATCATCTAGCTGGGCCATCGGTCAAATGCTGGAAGCCGCGGCGAAACTGAGTTAAGGACCTCTCAGCCAGTTATTTGGAGAAGCTTTAGAAAAGTGAGGTCGCGATTTCAAACCCCTTTGGAGCCATATATTTATGCCCTTGCAAAGGGTATTATAATCGATCCCATAAACTACATATGTAAATTCTTGATCATGGCAACGAGCTGCGTCGGTTGAGCTTTGTCCGTCTGTCTGGCCGTCTGTCCGTCTGTTTCTACACAAACTAGGTTCTCGGTTTCAGTAAAATTTAGCACAGAACCGACCGAATCGGATGAGTATGCTGCCATAGAAACGACCGTTCAAAGAACTAGTTTTCGTGAGAAAAACTTTCTTGTTTTCAATGAAAACTTTTTATTTATTTGTGTTCTATGCTTTTTCACAATTTTACTTAGTTTGATAAAGATCGGACAAGTAGATAGTAATAGTTCCCATACAAAAGATAGGTCTAAACAAGAAAGATAGTCGGTCAAGCCCGACTATAAGATACTCTGTACCTGTGAAGTGCTGCCCATCTCCGGATCGATAAAGAATCCCGAATACTAAATATGTCCAGAGGGTTCGAACCTTCTATCTATAAAACTGTGGGAGATATGACGTTTGGCGTGGCCAAAATTAAAAATAAACTTGATCTGCCTGCAAGTAAAGGGTGATTTTCTAAGAGCTATAGGAAAGTTTTTCAAAAAAAAACACATAAAATTCTGAAAAACGCTTGAAATCTTTATTTGAATCGATAGTACGGTCCATATAATTTAATGTTTGAAAATTATTTCATGCAAATGTTGACCGTGACTGCGCCTCAAATGGTCCATCCGCTTAGTCCAATTTCGGCATACTCTTTCCAACATTTCGGCCGGTATCTCACGAATAAATGCTTCAATGTTGTCTTCCAATGCGTCAATTGAAGCGGGCTTGTCTGTATAGACATGTGCTTTAACATAGCCCCACAAAAAATAGTCTAAAGGCGTCAAATCGCACGATCTAGGCGGCCAATTGACCGGTCCCGAACGTGAAATAAAATGTTCACCAAACTTGCCTCTCAATAAGTCCATTGTTGCGCGTGCTGTGTGGCATGTGGCACCGTCTTGTTGAAACCATATGTCATGCAAGTCAAACTCTTGCGTTTTAAGCAAAAAAAAAGTTGGATATCATCTCACGGTAGCGCTCACCATTCACAGTTACGTTACGATTCGCATCATCTTTGAAGAAGTACGGTCCAATGATGCCACCAGCCCATAAACCGCACCAAACTGTGACTTTTTCTGGATGCATTGGTAGCCCTTGCAATGCTTCTGGCTGATATTCACTCCAAAATCGACAATTCTGCTTATTTACGTACCCATTGAGCCAAAAATGAGCTTCGTCGCTGAACACAATTTTTCGGTAAAAAAGTGGATCTTTGGCCAACTTTCCAAGTGCTCATTCACCAAAAATTCTACGTTGCGGTAGGTCGTTCGGCTTCAATTCAGGCACCAGCTGTATTTTGAAAGGCTTTACACCTAAATCCTTCCGCAAAATTTTCCACGTTGTTGAGTAACAGAGGCCCAATTGCTGCGAACACTGGCAGACTGGCAGATACAGCTGCGATATTTTCTTCAGTTCGCACTCTACGTAAGCGTGTTGGTGGTTTAATGTCCAACAATGTAAATTTGGTGCGAAGTTTAGTCACAATAGCCCGAATAGCCGCTTCAGTGGGTCGATTAAACTGACCATAAAATGGAAGAAGCGCGCGATGAACTTTCTTTACAGAGCACGCATTTTGATAATAAAATTCAATAATTTACAAGCGTTGTTCGTTTGTAAGACGATTCATGGTTAAATTATAGACCAAACTGAAGATGTTTGACAGTAAAACAAAACACGAAACGTGCGTGAGCTGTTTAAACCAGTGTTGCCAAAAAGATAATAGCTAAAAAATTACCCTTTTTTTAGAGGCATATATCCCATGCATGTAAAACCTCTATCTCTTACCATCTCTGAGATCTGTTGGTTCGTACGGACAGACAGACAGACGGACGGACAGTCGGACACTTTTGCACAAACTTAATATACTCTGTGTACCTCTGGTACAGAGTATAAAAACTTGCAGTTTTTACTGGCTCGACTTAAACAGAAACACACACCACAACAAAGGACTCTTCAGGTTGATCGGACGCGTTTCATGAGGGACCAAATCCTCACTCATCAGCGATCTTGAGCCTGAAATGTCTATCCAAAGAGTAACCTCTCCATGCCAGCGACGGCAAAACTATTTGCGAACTTCAAAGGCAGCTTGCGCGCAAAACTCCAAAAAGACAGCCTAAGACAGCCATTCCCCTTGGTAAATAAACAAAATATATTAAAATAGAACATGAAATATTTTGAGTGCGAGTTCTGCATTATTCTGCATCATTAATTAATCAGCTCCACTTTAATTAAAAATCATAACATACAATTTGTTTTGTTTACCAACAGCATATTAAAATTTTAGCATCGTTATTATAGTGCAAGGTTACTTTAAAAACACTATTGACGGCCAAATTTCGGTTATCATGTTGATACCAACAGTTAAGCAGACTCTGTTAAGAATCTGCGAACATGGTCTATTCGCGCATAATATTCCGCGACGAGTGGACACCGCGCTTAAGGGGGTCTTCTCATTCAAAACCCGTTTTTTGGACCCTTTTAAAAAAATTCTTATTTGAAAACGCAAAGAATAATTGAAAACTTTTTTATTTATTGTATTACAAAAAGGTTCAAAGTAAATAAAAAAATTTTTTTGCCTCGATACGAGGGCTGTTCAAAAGTAATGAGACTTCAAAGTTGGTGGTGAAAAAAAAGGTGTCGTCACGGCGGCCACGATTCCGGGTCTCCGGAGCGTCCGAAATGAAAAAAAAAACGGGGTTATAATCAGTATAGATGTAATTCTCGGGGAACCTCAAACTTAATTTTGTGATTTTTTTGACAAAATGGCGGCCATTCAAAAAAAAAATTTCAATTTCGGGCTTTTTTTTTGTAGTTTAGTGTAAAAAAAAAAAAAAGTAAAAAATTTTTTAAAATTATGGTCGAGGTTCAGCCGAGAATGGTGACAATTCTGCGTCGATTCCACTTTGTTTCATGAAAATCGGTTCAGTTGAACTGGAGATATCATGGCCGCCAGTTCGAAAAACGTGGTTTCGAGATAAACGCGTTTAAGTTTGGCAGTTTTAAAGAGCTTGGGAATTTAGTTCACATTGATTTTTTTATTGGTCACTAAAAGGACTATATCTCCTAAACTAATTCGAGTTTTCGAAAATCTTTTTGGGGGGATATTTTGAATATCCAAGCTATAAATAAATGCAAAAAAAAAAAAAGTCGAAAAAAAGTTGCTCAATGAGA